>JANTCA010057848.1:0-17043 GCA_024741275.1 Chironex yamaguchii
GGTCGGCTCCCACTTAGTGCAGCTATTGTGGTAATGCCCACTCTTGATGAATATATAAAAAGCACTGTGTCTGTTGATGTATTACAAATATCTGACACTGATGAAGGCTTAAGCCGAAACACAGAAAATATTAATGAATTTCCCCTTACTCACCGCTGGGTTTGGTCTCGTGATACCAAGGACTTTGAATGTCCTTCACCAAACCTTTGTGCCGCGATGGCACGGAGAATTGAGTGTTGGCTTTTAAGTCTGAGGGTTGCAAGTTCGAGGATCGTTAGTGGCATGACGCAGGATCGTAAATGGCATATACTAGATATGTAGATGTTTATATATGGCATGTCAAATGATATGTTAATTCATAAATTGAATTACAGCTTGAATACCCAAGAATCTTTCGACCTCTCCTATTAAGCTGGTAAGCCCAATAGAAAAGGAGCCAGATTTGCAATCTTGAGATAAGAGTTCGAAGCTCCGGTGGTCACAATCACGACCTTGCTTCTTGTTTTTGCACTTTATGTTCATGACTGAAAGGATCTCTTTTTTATATCTCTTTTTTGTAAGGCCAACCCTTAAGTATCCCTCCTCCGTCAAATGAGCTTTTTTCATTTTGTCCGTCAGAAATATTAAAGTTTGTCACAAAATGTCGTTTTGGGACTGACAGATTCGGACCTAATATCTGTTCTGCTTAATAATAGCATCGTTTCGTCAGTTGCTGCTGACGTAACCTTTAAAACATAGGCGCCAAGCTTGCAAAAGGATGCAATTCATTTTCCCAAAATAATGACGTGTGTTGCAGAGGATACTGAGGAATGGATCAGCAGAAAATGGAACTAATTAAATAGAACAGAGATTTCACCACCTACAACAAGTGCGAAGTCATTAATTATTATAGTTTCACACAAATTAATTTATATATTTGGACAATTTCCCTTATGGGACTACTACGTTAGTTACTTTTTCAAAAAAGCACCGCCCGTCTTTGTTCCGTATTGCATCAATTGACGCACCTAAAAGCACAGAGTAATTCAGATTTGCGCATACAGTATATCTCCTTGGGATGGATGTTTTGCGCAGGTCACTTGTTCGTGCGCTGTAAAGTACAATCTTGGGGTTAGCGTGAACCCATTCTCTGTTGATAGCAATTTCAATGTTACAAGTAACACTTGGAATCACAATGAAAGAGTTTTTGGAGTATATTGTATATGACTTAAATATGCTTCATTCATTGACGTTTCGATTTTATCTTCATCAGAATACTCAGAGTATTCTTATGAAAATATAATCGAAAAGTCAAGTAATGGTGTAGTATTTTTGAGTCATATGTATACACATATGTATTCATATGTACATATATATATATATGTATAGACATATACTATTTCTCAAAAATATTTGCCGTTTTTTAGTTAGATGGCTTGTTTTTAAAGATATATGTCATTTTCTGTATATATGTCCTGTTTTCCAAAACATGTGTCGTATTTTATTCTTTACCTGTTAAACGTGTCTGTGCTAACCATCAAATTATCCTATGCCGTATGAAGCACCAAAGGACTCAGTAATCAGTATACAAATATTACCTTCATGGGTGCCCCATAAGAAACACATGAGTTGAATTAGATTCGTCATCCGCAGGCAAAAGTCACAACAAGTAGCGGACAGTCCGATATTACATTCTGGCTATAAGCCCAACAAGAAGAGTGGATTTCATGGTATAGCGAAGCTCTTAGTTCAGTTAAATAGGATAGCAATACCTAGTTACGGTAATCTACGACAAAAGACTTTTATTTGACCTGAGATGTTACCTGCATCTTCAACGAGTACAAATTAGATCGTATTTTGTTCATTATCTTCGCTGTTATCTTAGTTAGTTAACGTTTCATTTACCACCCGTTGCTTGTCTGTGATTACAAAATGTCTGCCTTTGCCTGCATATTTTCTTTATCGCTACTTATATTCCGTTAATCATGTGGACATTTAGTAGAAACATAGCATCTCATTCAAGATATTGCTACTTTCATGGTCACGTCACTCTCGCCTCATTTCTCAAATATTATTTCGTCTGTTATGCCTGCTTACGGATGTCAAAGATTCTTGGTTCAGTTTTATTAGAGGCTGACTACTAGCGTAGCCAACACTGTTATATTTTGGGAGTGATCAAGGAACTAGGAAAGGTTTTATGGACAAGCTCTATAAACTATTCTTACTGTCTTTTTTACTATTTTCATGAACTATCTGTTTCAAATGTATCGGGCTTGTACCTCCATTCTCCCTTGTTTACCTCTCTGATGCTTGCAATTACACGTTTTAAAGAACCAAATATTTTCTGTATTAAGCTGGTGTTCTTGTTCTGTCTGGGTGACTCTTAATTTCTTTAAGTTCTGATTATTTCCAAATCTCTCAACCTTATGTCATCGTCTGTCCTTTTTCGGTTCGTAATTCTAATGTAATAATGCAGAGTAAAGAAATGTAATTGTTGGACAATCTTTTTGTGGTATAAAGCTTGAAAATCTCCTTGAAAGTTTGCGACATTGCGCTGAAAACATACTTAAAAGCTTTTTCGTCTGACACTCTTCATAGCATAAATCGACACTTCCAATAATGCCTTGTTTCGTCATTTTCTCTTTGTCTTTTTCCTTTCTTGCTTTTGATTTGCTAGTTTCTATACATGTTTCGTATAAAAAGGTTACCATATATGTATACATTCCTTTCAGATGTTTCATACTCTGGAGTGTCAGACGAAAAAAGCTTTTAAGTATGTTTTCAGCGCAATGTCGCAAACTTTCAAGGCGAAATGTAATTGGATATATGTAATAATATAAGTAATGCATAGATTGTTTAACACTCCTCGCCATACACCGTACCAAATCAAAATTATGTTTACAAAAGCATTTCCCTCAAGTCATCAATGTCGTTGTTACAAAATGAAGTCAATACTATAATAGGCAAAACCAATATTATTCATTTCTAGCTTTGTCGTGAAAAGCATACTGTTCTTATTTCCATAGCATCCTTTAGTTAAAGTTGTTTCTTGTTTTGAAAGTTATTTTAGCTGTAGTTGTAATTTATCTTTTCTTCATGAGAGAGAGACAAATCTGTTTAAAGTCTTACGTTATATTAGTTATCTGGTCTACCAAGTATTAATTTCTAACAGTTGCTTCAGAGTGCAGAAATTATGAAAATTATAGACAAGGAGACTAATATTACAACCAGGAAAACAAAAGAGACCATCAGTTCTCTACAACACTTTAATCGCAAAAGCAACGTATCTTACACTCTACGAAAATATGGAAATATGGGCTTCCTGATTCCTGTCACCACTGACGTTCACACAATAAGGTATACAACTCATTTTTTACCCTATCGAAGTGTAGGTTACAAAAAACTTACGTATCATGACATGATGAACTTCAATTGCCGTATTTCTTGGAAGGAAATTCGAGGGGAGGCACTCTTTCGAGGAAATACGGTATCCATGGTTTTCACTGAGTCGACAAAGACCAGGATTTTAAATGCAAAACCATGGTCTGTTGAGTAGAACTCAAAGAAGGCCAGTGACGGACGGTTTGCGTGCTCCATACATTAAGCTTTTAAATTTGACTACCAAGTCCAACCTTATTTGCTGGTGCTAGAGGAGGTGACCATGCTGAGCTCGCTAATGATAGCACCAAAAGTGTGCAGTCAATTTACACATGTTCACATCATAAATGTGTGCATTTATTTAGGCACAAACTCAGCATAAAGGTGCCCTCTGCATAAAGTGAATGAAAATATAATTGCTATCCTTACGTCAACTGTATGCTTAGTAGATCCTCCGATCATCGCGTTATCGAGCCTGTCTTTTGTGAAACGCCATAGGTAACTTGTTAAGGGGTATGCGCGTAATCAAATTGGTCTTTCATTAAAGTGCATGTGCATTGCCAAACGTGTCTTTCGTCAAAGCACATGCGCATTATAAGACTGGTTTTTAGTTTAAGTGCAAATACATCACCAAAGACGTACCGAGAAATGGCCACTGGCGTTTATGTACAAAATCTACTTTATTCGTAATCACACATTTTTACTGTCTGGACCTTCTGCTCGGTTGCAAAATTATGCAACCGTCTACTAAACTTTTGGTTGTGATACGAAATACTCTGTTAAATGACTTTATGTTATTTGAAGTATGGTGCTTATCATGCTGGTCAAATACCTTCACATATTCTCATACCCGACAAAAACAAAACAGACATAAATCTCTTAATATTGTAATAGTAATGTCAATGCGTCAAACATTCTTATGGACTGTTGAGATCGTTTTGCTAAACAGTAATACTTTAACTGGCAAACAAAATCTTAACATAGACTAAAGTAGGTACTTAAAGCAAATTCTTTAATTGGCTGGCAAGATTCTTTGACTTAAGGTTTTAATACAACTCTTCATTCACCACAAAACATGAAAGACGAGTCGTTTTGACTGCTGTAGGCCTGATATAGGTAGGCTACTTTTCGACAATGGAAACGAGAGTGTGTTTACCAGTACCCTTGTGTTATTCAACTAGCGAGCTATTTTCCATGTTTTGTTGAAGTCTCTTATCATGAAGTGTTTTACTGATAAGAATTGTATACTGTGTTAAGATATGTCACTTAAGGCTTTCCAGCAGTGTTTAGGAAATCACCATAAGCTCATGAGGGTCATCTGTTAAAACAAGCTGGTTGGTCATTCAAACTTTGGAAGGTAAGCTATGTTTAAAGTTTTTGAGAGGAAATTTAACAGTTTGCTATAAGCAGGGTGATATGTAGGTACTCTGTTCCGTCGATGTTATCTTTTCAGAAACACTTAGTAAAGCTTTTACGCTATGGCTATTATGGATGAATGAAATGTTTTCGAGAGAGACAAAAATACTTCGATTTTAGACGAATACGCATGCTGAATAAATGTATACAAATTGCTAACCTTCTAAGGATTTGTAATTATACATTAAAACAATGCAATTTTTAACGATTTGAAACTAGGAGGTACGTCAGATCTCTTACAAGTTACTTGCCACCGACTTTCTAACCTTGCTGAAATTTGGGAGTGTTGCAAGGGCAGACAGAATTTCCCATGAGTGTCGAGAAGTGTTGCGCTATTAAGATTAGCTATAAAGCTATAATAAAATGTTTAGGAGTCAACAAATGACAATTATTGTCGTAGCCATAGCATTGCGAAGGCAGCACTTTTGTGTATCTAATTATGCGTATATACTTTTGTGTATTTGCTTTTATGATCAAAGGGCATCTGCCGCGTTTACTTTGGTACTTTATTAAGTTTTCTGTGGATTTCCCTCGTTAATATTGTGAGGGGTGAATTACTTTGCACATAGAAAATCATTGTTTGGTCCCCATCGGCATTAGTCAACTGATCATCGACTAAACTTAGGAAGTTTTCATTATAAGGTTATATTCATGTTCACCTTTAAGGTCATCTGCCATGCAGGTAGATTTTATTCCATCCGATTTTTCTATTACCATCTCTTATCATTTTAAGTCAGCTCTAGTCTTGCATTTATTGTTTTAAACCCTTCTAGTGATCGTTGATTTATCTACAATTCTACCATCGATAACATACTTTAACACTCCATAATTAACGATCTAGTGCCTTGAAACTATAGATTTACGTAGTAATACTTAGTTAAGCTCTCGGCTTTTATTCTCACCTTATTCCTGCAGATGAGTGCTTAAACCGTGAATCGAACATTACGATTTACTTCGAGTGCTCCCTCCATGGCTATCGTATCATCATAAGTTCTAGGACATTATATTGCTTGTAGATATGAGTGATTTGGTAATCGATTCATCGGTAGATTTAATCAATTAAGTGACATATACAGTTTTTATATACGGTATCTGTATTACTCGTATAGGGTCCCCCTGAAAAACAGCTCAAAGCCTGATAAAATGGAAAAACGATGCTTCTTCTGATTGCTTTGACTCAGCGATTTGTTCCTAGACAGTTCCTAAGACAATCAACTAAAAGACCTGGCAGTCCGGATATCCGTCAAGTGTTTGCTCCCTCTGTCCGTCTATCAAGTCAGTCAACTGATGATCAAATAATCCATACTTTCCTCTGTCATCCCGTCTATTCATCAATCACTGCAATTAGCCAGTCAATGAACAAATCGATCGATCGATCGATCGATCGATAAATCCATCATATATACATTCAGTTTACCGATTAATCAGTTAAATATTCCATCAATCAATCGACAAATCCATCAATCAGTTTAAAAGTTATTCATTCAATCGATCGATCCATCAGTTATAATATGACAAACAAGTCAATAAATCAATGGGTCATTTATTCGATCATATTTTCTACAAGTGCATCTAGTGACAATTACTTAACAGACCAATCGTTAATTTATTCAATGCGATCTACCCAAGTCAGGTAGGAAATATTAATACCTATTATAGTACATGACAGAGAGTCGATATCACAAAAATTTCTTCTCTCGCGAATGGAATTGTGTTAGTTTTTTATGTCTTCCATAACCTCACATGACTCATGTGGATACAACAGCCATCAGAAAACGACTTTTACGAAGTGCCATAACCAAGAGATCGAAAGAAAATTGCACAAGTGTAAACATGGCATCAGTTGCCCTCGAAAATGAAGTTTCACCAAATGAAAGCAACACATCTGTAAGCCCTGTAGCTTAAACATTGGAAACGTACTGTATAATTTTAAAAGTCGCCCTGAAAATTTGCGACATGGCGCTGAAAACATACTTAAAACCTTTTTGCCTCTGACACTTATTTTTCTATCTTAACGAAAAAAGCTTTTAAGCATGTTTTCTACGGAATTTCGCAAATTTTTAAGGCGATTTTCAAGTTCTCTACCAAACATAGGTTGTTCATTTATAATTTTAATCATCATCTGACGATCCTTTCATGTCTTAGATTTTTTTCGTTGATTCGACAATGGCTGCTTTAAAGTTTAAAGAACGTGGCAATATTTTCTTGTGCCATATTGATATCAATTTGGCAGTCACCCTGCGGCAAAAATTGGAAGAAAATTTAAAGTTTTTGAATGAATGCTTTGTAGAATTATTGTTCAGTAAACTAGGTGCCACTCGACCACAGGTGAGATAAAGGTTGAACGGCTTCCTCTTGTAAATGATGATATCAGAAATAGTTTACGTTTTATAAGCTGTGCATGAAGAGACAGAAGCACATATTTGAAAACTATTAAGCGCTATCTGATTGTCACACAAGACGTGTTTGAAACAGCGATTCCATACTTTTGCCCGCCGACGCACCCTCGTTATTGCCAAATTTTAGTTAAATTTCAGTTCATTTCTTCCCAACGACTTCCCCAACAGGCACATGATTGAAAGTGGTACGAGGTTTGGGAGCTGTTGCTAAGTAACAGACTTCACTACACATCTTGTTGACGACATTATTACTCTAAGCACATGGTTTGTTGGAAGCTCTTGTTATTCGTTATTATGCACACGACTTCTTTTAAGTTACAATCCTCTTTTTCTAGTTAGTATTTGCTTAGTTCGTTGTTAATCCTGTAACGGACCTGTTCTTAACAGCTACCACTTTCAATGGTATATGCAACACATATGTTATCTTGTTACAAAAAGCAAATTACCTTTAATGTAACAATTTAATCTGAGGTCTACCGCGAAAGGTGAAGCCACTCCCGAGCTTAAATTTCTTAGTGAAGACATGAACGCTTGCAATGTAAAGACAAAATGAATAGTCAGAGGCCATATTGACAAGAAAATTTATCCTGAATGGCTGCGATCAATCTCAAATTGTTCTAAGGAGTTTATTGCGTTGAAGGTGCAAAGTAGAACGCTTAATAACATTGACAATTAAGAAGTGAAAACTCTAAAAACTATGAAAATGCCGTACAATTAAAATCTCCAGAAGCATGTTAAGATTTGTTTTGAATAAGTATTTCCCTTTGTTGCTTCTACTGCCAAATCAATCAACTAGTTTTGTAGTTGCAAAGCAGTCGCCATTTCTGTTGATAAAAATATCGAAGCAGAAAGATGGAAAGATTTTCTTTCCCCTATCAATCCATAAAAACGACAGGAATTCATGCCTTAGAGCCTAACCATTTTAGCACATCTTATAGCCAAGGTTCTTGATATACAGCATCGAAGGCTCTATGGTACTGAAATCGGTCAAAGGTATACACTAGGAAAGGCAGGAGGATGGATATTGACATCAAAGATGTCGGCGAATACCAGGACCCGAATTCTTCCTATTCTACAGAGCAAAACGTAGACGATAACACCTAAGTTGCAACGTTCTCTAAACGGAACTTACACCAGTGAATGTGAATGAATGTCAAAATATGAAGTGGTATTAGCAGACATCGAATATGTAACAATGGTTTGAGATAGCATAGCAGCCAAAAGAATGCAACTAGTAGGCCATTAGACGCGTCACCATGAGTAAAGTGCTTACCAGGTGATGGTCTGGAGGTTAACCCATGAAAGCAGCCCAGAGGCCGCGCAAAATTCAACTACGTGGATATACTACACCAAAATGCGGGTGGTGGAACTACATCGGAGCCAGGAACACTGATAGAAGAATCTGATGAAGGAGCATGAGTTTTACGGAAGCCATGTGATCCCTCGCCTGAGGGCGATTAAGTAAGTAAGTAGGAGTAGAAGCAGCAGTAGTAGAAGTTGTAGTATTTGTAGCAGGAGGAGGAGTTGGAGTAGTTGGAGTAGCAATATTAGCAGCTGCAGTAATAGCAACAGCAGCAGTATTAGCAGTATTTGTGGTAGTGGTGCTAGTGCTTTGATATTAGTAGTAGCAGTAGTAGTACTAGTAGTAGGAAATAATAATCACCTGAAAAGTTGGCAGTTATCCGTCTTATTTGTACTCGTAGCTAACATAATTAACTTCCATCATATCGAAGGCTTACGCATGCTCTCCAACCTGTACGGCGCCTACCCAAAACTCCGTCAAGAACCAGATTCTTCTTGATGATCTTTGCCTTGCTTGATGGGGGCTCTTAGCGTGATTACGTGGTTATCATGTGCTCCACATGCCAGCCTATTGATCGCGTAAATCTTTGCTGTTACACGTTTGCTCTATGTAATGATATGTTGATAAACTGCTAGCAAACAATATTGCGGGGACAAAAATCGGACTTGGATACTTACTTTACGCTCTGATTTGCTATTTTCTTTGAGCTGTGAAACCCCATGATCCAAGATATCCAATGATTCATTAAAATGCCTTTTATAGATAAAAAGATATCCTTTTTCAACTCTTTTTTAATATTATTGCCTTCTCCTGTGCCGTCGCGACGGGGGGTGTAGGAGGTGTGACAGCCCCTGAAAAAAGCATCTGTCAGCAAATGAAACCTTAAACCTGCATTTTTTTCGGCAAATTGGTTAATTTTGACAATTTCTGCCGGTAATTAGTCGGTGCTCTCTACGAATGGCTCACAGAACATAGATGTATCCTCAAATAACTCTAGTAACAGCTAACATTAATAAATGACAAAGGCCGTTAAGCTGGTTTCCATATAACCGTAGGTGCGGTAAGGTTGCATGCGGTTGCTTGCTGCCATCTGCCATCTTCTATCGCCCCGGCATCGCAGGTAATTATTTTATAATGGAAACGCTTTGTTGCGGCTCCCCAGGCACGTTTTTGAAGTACCTTTTAGACTGCCGCAACAGCCAGTAAAAAGTTGAACTTGTTCAACTTTTGCCGGCCCTTATGATAGTGCCTCGGTTGTCTACCGGTACTTGACACACCTGCCTCCAGCACCGTAAGAGAACGTTTCCATTAGAAAATAATTGCCTGCGATGCCGAGACGACGGAGGATGACAAAATGGCAGAAAGCAACGGCAGACAACCTTATAGCACCAGGCTTTATTAAAGGAAGGCCGTTATATGGACTTCTGCAAACTGAAAAATAGTACTTTTGAAAGGAAGAGCTTGATATTTACAGAAATAAATAGTGTGGAAATTCACATACTGTTTACAATTGCTTTAATTTTACGAGCTGGTCTCTAAGGAAAAGATCTTTTTGGCGAAAACCAAGCAAAGCACGTCGTAAAAATCGAGGTAAGAGAACCAATAAATAAACACACTTCTCAGACATGGCAAGTTCTAACGATCACGTCCAAAGACCACGCCTTTTGTCGAAAAATTTAATACATCACACTACCCTCCCCCTGCAATGCTGCCTTCCGACGGCCCTGGTCTTCACTTGCGAAGAGCACTCTCCAAAATGTTACACAGTGAATTATGAAAGCTTACTGGTAGAACCCTTATATGGTATGTGACTAGTTTTTGCACAAAAGTAGTTTCTATCGCCTTCGAATTGGTTTTCAGCAGCAATTCTTCTCCAGTAGTTAAAAGCAAGATTAAATTGGAGAAACTAAGACCAATCCCGCTTCCCGAGTAAGTAATTGCATTGCATTACAGTTTAGTGAGACCATCTTGTTGCATGCAAGCGACAAACGTTTAAAGATTGTTTCAATAGTTTTGTATTTAAATAATACTCACGTTATTTGACAAGTGAGAACTTTCCAAGAATTCCTTCCTGATGTGTTTTGAAACTACATTAAAATCACGCGCCTGACGTGTAAGGTTGCGTTTTCGACTTCCTAAGGATTCCACATAATGCAGCTAAACAGATTGATTGATTGCTGATCGATCGATTGATTCATTGATTCATTGATTCATTGACAGATAAAATGGACAGACGGACGGACGGACCGAGGAGAGAGACAGACAGTCAGGCGGACAGACATAAAAATTGTCATAGATACAGGCAAGGATATAGAGCTAGATATGAATATAGGTATAAAAAGGTGCAGATATAAAATAGGTATATTCATGTGTATCAGTTATTCTCGTGTTTTTGAGTTTTCCACATTATATAAAGTTTAAGATGCTTGAGACATTAGGTCAAAACTGAACATTTTATTTTGCAATGTTAAAATCTGCACCTCCCTGTTCTGTATTGGAGTGCATGTTCTACTCTCAATTTGTCTGTCGGGAACCTGACCGTTATTTCTAATAAGTAAACGAAACTCAGGACAGTCAATCATTTACTATAATGTGACTGGCGAAACTACAATGATCTGTTTGTAATCCAACGGAACTCTTTATCCGTCTTGAGGAAACAGCGTTACAAGACCTTACAGTAATGAGCTCCTTTTCTTCTGTTATTTTTCTCGTTGTTTATGACTCGAGAAAAGGATGGAGAATGGCCAGTGTTTCACATCATTTTGTCACTGACATTTACTGCTTATCACTAAAAAGTTTGTTTTCATGACTGTGGTTATCTGCTAAGTTATCCGATTTGATAATCAATATCCATATGTTAGCAGCATGACCCTTTATTTGATAAGGACTGGTCACTGTTCTTGTCCAAGTTAACAAATCTTAGCATAACGTCTTTGTATTTTGTATACAGAAGTATATAATAAATGTAATTTACTAATCCACATCCTTGGAATAGCCTTAAATCGTCTTAGATGATAATGGACATTGCAAAACAAACAGTATGCAGCCATCTCACCACTATGGAAACGAATATAAACAACACACAAAGAAGAGAAATCTGTAGAATTAAGAGTAAGTAGCATCTATTCATAAATTACCGCATTAAACACAAGAGATGAGCTGCATGCCATGCTATAAAGCTCATGCCGGTCAGCGAGGTGTTAGAAAGTACCACTAAATTTTTTAGGCAAGAAGATGTTAGCTCGATTGACTTTCCGTAATTATATTAAGCGAAATAATGGACAAATGGTTTGAAATATTGCAAGGTAAGAAGGTTTTATCGTAAAATTAATGCATTTCAGCCTTTAACAAACTAGTTTTGTTAAAATGCAGAATCTTAGTTACCATCTATACTTTTTTCAACTTGTAAATAATGAACAATTTAGTTCTGGGGTTTCATATCATCTTTTAAAAATACATCCTTTAGGCTTATTATCGCAATGCTAAATACGGTATTCAAAATAACCAATATCTAACTTAATATCTTCCTCTGTACGACTCCATGATAGAAAAATCAATTAAGTAGAACGGCAAGCATACATTTTTCAAATTTTCAATCCACTGAAGAAAGATACAGTATTAAAAAGTTAGTATTTTTTGGAGAAGCACAGAAGCATTTATTTGTTATATTACAATCCTGAGACACAGTAAGACTCTAAACATTTCCATTTTAGCTTGCCAAGTTAGTTTTAGATTTCCATGTGTCTGGCTGAGAACAGTCGTTATAAATGGAAAACAATGTCTTTCTTAATTCAGAACTAAAGTCCTCTAGCACCACAGCTGCTGTTAAAATTCATCAACTTTTAAGATCTGTATGATGAGAAGTACCAATACGCTTTCGGCGGGAGATAACTTCGTATAGTAAACTGATTGTGCACATAACATCAGCCACCCAGCAATACTTTGTCATTTAATCGTACATTCTACGTGTGTTTTTGTGGCCGGTAATAAATAATACTTGCAAAAGGATTTGTTGGGACTTTCTTTCCAACACAAGAAACTCTTTGTTGCATCCAGGTTAAGTGCCTGATATTTCATGTCTTTAGACCATCTTCAGAATAAGAGCCAGCCAAGGACAATTTCTTCTTACACAAAGCTAAGGCTAACGGCGAAGTTAGCACCGATGGACAATAAAAGATATAAACTGATTGGATCTAACACTTGTCCTCCAGATTAATTTAGTTTGCTTGATAATTCCCCGAAGGTTTTCTATTAACCATTGTTCTTACAGCAGACGGTAAAGTTGGCATTAACAAGACCCTGAAGGTCGAAAATGTCCTGATGCATTTTTTTCCACTTCAAATGAAGTGTAAAGGCACAACTCGCATGCCATTAGAGATAAAGCTGTGTTTACATCTGTAGTCATCATAATTAGTTTGTTGGAAAATACAGTCAAAATCGAAAGGTAAGCTACTGTACGCATATCGTCAACAGATCTTTTTGGTAAAAACTAAGCAAAGCATGTCGTAAAAATCGAGGTAAGAGAACCAATAAATAAACACACTTCTCAGACATGGCAAGTTCTAACGATCACGCCCCAAGACCACGCCTTTTGTCGAAAAATGAAAAACATTACACCCCCTCCCCCTGCAATGCTGCCTTCCGACGGCCCTGGCCTTCACTTGCGAAGAGCACTCTCCAAAATGTTACACAGTGAATTATGAAAGCTTACTGGTAGAACCCTTATATGGTATGTGACTAGTTTTTGCACAAAAGTAGTTTCTATCGCCTTCGAATTGGTTTTCAGCAGCAATTCTTCTCCAGTAGTTAAAAGCAAGATTAAATTGGAGAAACTAAGACCAATCCCGCTTCCCGAGTAAGTAATTGCATTGCATTACAGTTTAGTGAGACCATCTTGTTGCATGCAAGCGACAAACGTTTAAAGATTGTTTCAATAGTTTTGTATTTAAATAATACTCACGTTATTTGACAAGTGAGAACTTTCCAAGAATTCCTTCCTGATGTGTTTTGAAACTACATTAAAATCACGCGCCTGACGTGTAAGGTTGCGTTTTCGACTTCCTAAGGATTCCACATAATGCAGCTAAACAGATTGATTGATTGCTGATCGATCGATTGATTCATTGATTCATTGATTCATTGACAGATAAAATGGACAGACGGACGGACGGACCGAGGGGGACAAGATAGTATTTCCCGCCGAATAACAACCCAGAGTGCTTTTCTTGTTAAATTACAGTCGGACTTAACCATTTAAAACAATGCTTAATGCAAACTACTCATACCTAACTTTAATACGGCATTTAAGTTAGCAATTAAAGCAACGTAGACGATGCTTATAATCCGAATATATTTAAATTGCAGCCGAACAAGCAACACCATATGACGTCGAAACAAATAACTTAACAACACAAAACTCGTACATAGCCTCTTCCTAACAGCTTATTCATTTGCAGGAAACGTATTGAAAACACTTAGTTAATTTTAATTGTGGACACAAAAGGTGTCAAGGTGTTAAGACAGGCATTATGACCGAGTTAAAAGCATTTTATCAAGATTACCTTAAAACATCTTGTTACATACGTAATATTGTCTCCTCTAGTTAAATTTTACGCGAGAGCTAGAAAGAAGGAGTAAAAGACCCTGCTCAACTCCATCCTTGGCAGTGCCTAACTATCACATAATATCTTGTAACTATTCACGACTGTTTTTACCATGTCGTAAATTTCCGTGAATTTTCAATCTTCAAGGTCTAAGGCATGTGACGTACATCTGTCGCAAATCACTGGCCTCGCAGGTCAAATATTCAAGGACCAAATGCTCTCTTCTCAAAAATGGCAGTAAAGTTGCAATTTTTGAATTCCATTGGTTAAACACAAGCAGCAAGACACTGCATTAATGTAATCAATTCTATTCAAAGCGGTCCATATTAGAATGGCATTGATAATATTGGAAATATCACTGCGGCAAAGTTACCATGGTTCTCTGATTGCAGATTTACAATGTCTGTATAATATCAAGACTTTTTTCCTAAAAATAAATGTAGTTAAGTTGCTTTATTGATGCTTCCTACCGATTTCAAATGTTAGGGGAGATAGTTCCGTATTTGTACACCGTGTTATGAAACCGTGTTTTTAAACGCTTGGTTACCTTTGTCTTTCATATTCTAGGTTCCCTGTTGGCATACTGGGAACCAAGTATCCAACATTTTAGACTTGGCAAACGCATTACAGCGTTTACAGTAGTGCACTGTCTAAATGACTGGAAACCCAGTTCATTTTTCTTACCTTGCCCAGAAAAGAACAGAGCCTTGGCGCCAATCATGGCGTTCATCATACAATGGCTTTGGTTACGGCTTTTTAAATGACATTTATCATGTCTACATCCTCGTTGTCTTCAATCTTAGGACTAGGTTAAACGTCGCTCCTCTCATGCGCCGAATCTAATTGCTGAATTAAGTGCATGACAAGTGCGACGTGTAACTTGGTTAAGTACGGCAGATTTGATTTGGAGCGACACATCGAGTCGCATTATTCGACACTAGAGCGACCGCAATTAAAAGTCGACTTTGTCATGTGCCGAACTTAAAACATAAATTATATAAGTCACGAATTAATTTATTCCTGATCGCAAAGGAGGCTGTTGCTAACATTGAAGCAATTCCATTCGCAAGCATCTTCCTTCGTCTGAGGTTTGCTATAATCATTTTCCTCAGCAATAAAATATTTGCATGGTTTTTGGGAGCCATGTTGGAGTGCGCCAAAACAAGTTTAACACGAATAAGGTTAACATAATGGTTGATGGCTGTTGCTAAGACACTGATTTTCTTTTGTTTGCAAATGTAGATAGGAACATTAGGAGCGACGTTTAACTTGCCGCCGCTCCAGAGTCCTTTCACTGTCGTGCTTGATTGTATTAGATTCGGCACATGAAAAGAGCGACGTTTAACCTAGGCCTTAGCAAGATATAGTTGATGATTGATGTGATTTTTTTCATCGACGACAATTGCAATTTCTCTAATTCCCAAATCTGCTGCTGGTGAGCTTCAAACAAAACCTGATATATTTATTTTGGCTCCCATGTTTTTTTGTTGGTTAACCATCAAATTATGGATAACTGTTACAAACTTAATTTGATCTGAAATTATACAGTCAATTTCTCATGTCCATTTACTTCAAAACAGGGATTTTAACATTGACGGATGCCTCTGTGTGACGAATCCTCCCAGAACATGGTCGGACAAGAGTCTCCAGAAATGTCTGTTCTATGCAAGGTGTATAAGCTTCTCTTCATTAGAGAATCGTGTCATCCAACGTACCTTAAGCATTTTTCTCAGAACAACGATTCTGCTGCTATTCAGACGTCTTCAGGCATATTTGAAATACGCCAACCATTTATGTTTACGAGACTGACGTAGATCATATCAGCACTCTTGCATCCTGTGATTAAGCAAGGCTATTCAGAGCAATATGTAACCATGGCGCAAAATTTTAACTCAGAGCGGAAAACATTGAAAATTGCAAATGCTTAAATGGTAGGTATTTGTGGTAGATAACAAGGTGGGAAAAAGTTTACCGGTTTCGCATATCTTATTCCTTTAGTAACCCTCTATCCCACTTGTTGATGTTTCTGTTCTTAGGTAGTTGATTTCACTAGTGGCCCAGAGTTACGGATAATACAAATACCTACCACTTCTCTCTCACACAAGCATAAAGATTTCCAGCTGCAAAATCAGACAAAGACACCAGCAGGATTTTCACCTTATCTTGCCAAGCTTTTATATATTCTCTGAATTGCATTCCAAGGTTGAATACTCAAGTCTCCTTGAAGGTCGATTAAAGTTAATGCCGCCATAAGAGTTCTTAAACATGGCTGGGAATTATATATCGTCCTGTTATCTCGCGAGCGTGTTAAGGCAACATCAATTTATTGATTTACGGCTTACTTGCCTTGTTTTATCGTTGGTGGTTTGCAGTAAAGGTCTTCAGAAAGGTATGTATTGTGGATGCTGCAGAGTAAGTCTTTTAGACTTGTCTTAAGTCTGATTAACCGAGATACTAATCCCAGAGGCAGACATACTTGATGTTTCTGCTCAAATTTATGCTGTTCCCTCACACGTGTGAAGCAAAATCAGGATTAGTAAACGTCATTTAGTCAGCTTTTCGAAATTCCAAAGCTTGTTCTAATAAGCAGCTTAGTCAGACGAATGGCCGAACAAGAATTTTCAACTGTGCTTATAAATAGGTGTCAAAAGAAAGCTTAGACAGTAACTTGTGGTATCAAACTCATTAATACAATATTTAAGTATCGAAAGTTGATGTTCAAAGGATCGTATAAACCATATTTCTTTTATATTAGAATCAGCCAAATAAAATTGGCATAGTTATAAGGAGCCGATATCTTCCCCGGTCCCTTCGTTGATTTAAACGAAGAAAGAAAGAGGAATAAACAGAGATAAAGCGAAAGAAAAACTGATCAGATAGATAGAGACAGATAGATAGATAGGTAGATAGATAGATAGATAGATAGATAGATAGATAGATAGATAGATAGATAGATAGATAGATA
>JANTCA010057859.1:0-17042 GCA_024741275.1 Chironex yamaguchii
ATTAAACGTCCTCAACTCGTTAAATATTTTACTTCATGGAGATTGATAATGACATTCATTGCATTTATATATGCATTTCCAAATCTCTTCCTACAGCTTTGTTGAGAATCATATGTCATTCGTTTATTCTGCAATATCAAACATCTATCAGCACATTGATAACTTTGCTTGATGAGAGTAGTAAAGTAATTAGTAAAGTGTTATAACGGGTTATAATTAAAATAGTTATTATAGGGTTATAACGCCTTCCAGGTATTTTTTTTTTGCAATATTAAACATCTATCTGCATTCTAATTATTTTATTATGACAACTTACAATGTCATTACATTTAACTATGCATTGCCAAATCCCTGCTTTCAGTTTTGTTTAAATAGGGTTATGAAAATCATAACGTTACTAGTATACTTTAAATTCTGCAGTATCAAATATCTTTGAAGACTTTTGATTATTTTGCTTCGCGAATATCTATAGTTTTATTCATTGCTTTTAACTATGCTTTACCAAATCTCTGCTTATAGATTTGCGTAGATTAATTGATACAGAACCCTAACGTCACTCATATATTTTAATCTCTGCAACATCAAACATCTATCAGAACATAGATTATTTCAATTAATGAAGACATAATATGTCATTCATTGAATTCAACTATGGATTGCCAAATCTCTGCTAACAGTTTTAGTTAAATTGATCTATGTTCAATTCATTTAAGCAATGTCAGACCTCTACAAATACATTGATTATCTTACTTGGTAAAGATTTGTGGTTTTATTTATTGAATTTCACCATACATTTCCAAGTCTCTTCTAACAGATTCGATTTGACAGTTGTGTAAATGCTTACGTCTTTCGCTTATTTTAAGTTCTGCATTATCAATCATCTGCCAACAACGCTGCTGTTTCACGAAGACTTAGAATGCCATTTTTTGCATATTACCATGCATTCCAAGTCTCTGGTGTTGCTTTTGTCTAGACTGAATTGTGGAGACTTAGTATATATCATTGTATCTTTGAATCTGCAGTGCATCTCCGCCTGTTGCTTTCTTGTGTGTGCTGTAAAGACATTTTATTTATTCTTTTATTCGGCCTTTCAAAGATATACTTTAATAAATTATCAAGAAAGAATTGATGTTAGAAACATAGTGCCCTTATCAAATTAGCATATTCTTTCCATCTCTTTTAAATCTCTGGCATAAACAATAAGTCAGTAGATTTGCTCATTGAAAGTCATTAAACAAATTATTGTTAATTGTATAGTGCACGTTTATTTGTTGATCACAGCAGTCAAGACTTGTAAATAAATACAGCATTATTTCATAAAATAGAAAGACTTAATGCATCTTCATTAAAAATGAAAGGAGCTGTTTATAGTGCAAATTATACATTTATGAAGCAGTTAAGGACAGTATTTAAAATGCATATTTTAAAGTCAATTCTTTATCTATATGCTTATCTACAATTGAACGATTAAGATTTGCCGAGAAATGTTTTATACTTTTAAAAAATTTAAAGTCTTTTAAACCCCTGATCAAATAAATAATTATAATCATCATATTGTGCTGAAAAAAGACCTAATGTGGTTTTTAAACCTGGAAGTGGCTACTGATGTTATGGTCATTTAGCTCTCTAGAAGAGGCCACCGTTATTAAAGGGAAGCAATTATCGTACTGTTTTGCACATTTGTCCTTAAATCGTTGGATTAATCGTTCGATAGAACGAATTTTAGACAAACTGATGCAACAAGCTTAATCTTGTCCTTAACTTACAAAACGAAGTTCAGAGTGATTAATTCAAATACCAATTAGTGTCTAATAGTTACATACTTTGAGCTGTTTATTAGTAAAGCATTACATGACACAGCCAAATCTTAATTCGATTGTCTAGGCCTTAAAGAAAGCAATCGAGGAAGAGACCAAGAACACATTAATGACATTGTCTTAACTACTCTTTATAGAAAACCAGTCTTATAATTATAGTTACGGAACTACTGAGTATAAAATGTTTATGAGGCCAACTTGTGCGAGCCAGAATAAAAAGTACCTATAATCTATATACACTATTTAAGTATCATTCTCGGCTGTAAGTTAACTATGTCACCTTAGAGAAATCAAATTCTAAACCAAGCGTTGTGCAAAAATAAGACAAGATCTTCATAGTGTTTAGGTACATGTTTCATAGTGTTTAGGTACATTGCTCTTGCTAAGCTATATTTGCCTACGTCCAAATTTATCGTGTCAATTTGACCTCCATATCATGAATGTGACGCGCCTGCTGAGGAAGAATGATGCTCATGCATTTTAAGGTCACCACATGTTTCAAGACAGCCCCACAAGGTGACGATACTGACAAGTAAAAATAGATCAAACAATGGATTTCGGCTAGTAATGAAAGTATGACTTCGTGGTATGTCAAAGCTGACTTTAGAAGACTACTATAGCATATGACATCTGCTAACTCAAATAGATTGCAAAAATCCTGTCTTTCAATCACTGTTAGAAAGATGTACTGTTTTCGTAAAGCTCAACTGACCATCTGCTCTTGCAATTTGTACACTTTCAAAGGAAAGCTTATTTTTTCATGATATGAACTGAATCAAGTCAAGCATTATTGTTGAAATCATCATCAACTGGTTGCTATGAAGCCTTAAAGCACTTTTACGAATATTCAAACGATAGCCATGCGGCAGATTGGTGAATATTTAAAGCAGGGGGATGGTTACGTGAGAACCGTTATGGAGATCCGGGGACGGTACCGTTTCAATCATGTAAAGCACCAAAAGCGCTAGATATTAAGCCCCTGAAGGAGATATCGACGCTCTATACGCGAATTTTCTACCTACAAGGCCTTAGACAAGCGACAGAATAAGGAATACATATGACGTAGACATATGACTAGGACCAAGCGAGCACAGGAGAAAGCAAGCAGAATAGGAACAAAGGAGAACAATAATAGGCAAAGAACGTCAGTGCACTTAAGTTCGGTTGCAATGTGGTTGATTAGGCCAGAATGTGATGCTACGGGTGTATCACGATGGCTGCATATGTCACACAGGCGTGCACGGAAGCGCTCAGAAAATGAGCGCTTGTTTCACCTACGTGTAAAACATTATATTTAGTGCACTTGATAATGTACACTAAGTTTGCCGTGGTGCATCGATAGTTGTGGTAAATGTAATCATTGCCCTTGGGTCCTGTGATGGATGGTGGAGTGTAGGTGAAAGAGCACGTTTTACAGCAAGTTTTTGGGGAGTGTGCTTTGAAGGGTCCGAGTTTTCACAACAACGGACCGATTTTTGCGAAATAGATGTCGTCAAGGCCACTCTCGCATTCCCATTGAAATCTGTGCATCTGACGCCGCGTGCTACGCGAAAAAAATGTCGTCGTAGGAAGCTGGATTTCTTCTCAAAGCGTCAAAAGCAAGGTTGCTCATACAGACTCAATCATGGACTAAAGACATAACCCATGTTCATTTAGTGAGTACAAGTTGGGCATCCGGTCTTTGAGAACAGGTCTTCAAGTAGTTACTTACAAAGTCTTATCTCCTTACTCTATTTTCTGAATCAATTTTGGTGAAAGTATAGATTTAGTTGTAGATGTAAGTAAAAGTGCCAGATGGCATGGGTACAGAACTGGGTGTACCCCTGATAAATCATAAAAGCCTAACATCTTTTGAAAAATAAAAACAGACATATGATACGCTTGAACTAAATTAGTAACACACATTTTCCAAAAACTAATTAGGCGTCCACATTTTTGCAGCCTTGTCCATTTTGTAACAACGTGATCCAGATTAATCCGATCCGTTAAATCTTTCTCGCATGCCAATGTCATTAGACTCTAAAATCTTTCCTGGCCCATAGTATTGTGAATTAGAGTTTCAATAAGTTTGAGCTTTGAAAAGTTGAGCTCGCTTGAAGCAGACGTCACCTGAGCTGTGATGGTAAGCTTGAAACACCTCAATATTAATGGAAAAATATTTTTATATTTTTGTATTTTCTGTTTGATAAACAGAAATGTTTTACGTACAGAGCCAGTTCGAGACTGACTTTATCGCTATCAAACTTCGACTGGGACACCCCCATCCCCTCCTCATTTACTCCTCTGCTGTTGGGTTTAGGATCAGCCCATGTAAGGGTGAGATCACGTGATATGGCGCAGTAAGGATCGGGAGAGAATTTTCGAAGATAGACCACTTGAGTTTAATGGCAAGATGCAGATTGTCGGCGTATGTAAAGAAGCGTTTACGTGTCGCAAGGCAATAAGTAGGTCTTACAGGTCGAAAATTTAAGAATGGCTCGATATCTTCTTGAAATGGGCGGTAAAGTTACAAATTTATATTATTTTATAGTTTATTATTAGCAACACGGCAATACAATTTTATAAATATTTTATGGCGGCCATGTTGAATAGTTGCAAAAGTGTAGCTCTTTAAGGGAGCTGTCTAAGAATTTATTTCCAATATTATCCACATGCAGGAATCTTTATACCCTAGTGACAAATTGTTTGATGTATAAGAATTTTCGTGTTGTGGGAGGGAGTGAAAGATTAATAACCCGCGGGTATAAAATAATTTCTGTGGGAATTAGTAAGCATTAATATTTAAAGTAATGCAACTTGATATGTAATGACTATTGACAGTTTACAAATGATGTTTTATATCCGTTTCTTCACATAACGTCTTACGTTTCTTTAAGTTATTTCCAATACGTTTCTTGATAACATTTACTGGACAGACATTTCGTATTCAGCAAAAAAATTCAATGGAATTCGAAGGCTTCGAAACTTTTCTGGCCATTAATAAGTAGAAGCGGGCGTCTGGCGCAGTTTTATTTCTATTGTCAAAGGTTTAAATTCACAAAGCGACTCAGTAAATTCAAGCTTTTCTGAAAATACTAGTACCTTTCTTAGCAATTCTTACTTCATAGTGCACTTACATTACTCAATCGTGAAATGTATCGTTTCTATAGTAAAAATCGTCGTTATTCAAAGGGGAGTTTGTTAAACGACATGCCAGTTATTAAGAAAATGTGTGAAAATCCTAGCGAGAGTTGACAATGATCTTGATAGAATAAATGACTATAACAAGCACGTGATCTTTCTAGCTATGTTTGCCTTCAGGATGCCAGATCCGAAAAGTCTAGCCGTAACACTTTTATCCTAACAAGGTCTGAAAGTATTTAAATGCACAACAATAAACAATGAAAAACACCTCTTGTTAAAATCTCTTACGCATCAACAGTATGCTAGTCGTATTAGAACGACAAGAAAAAAGCTAGTAGCTACTCTTGGGTCTTTAGTAAGAATCTCGCTTTTAATTATTAATTTCCCAAAATACTTCAACTGACTTCTCTCTTATTCTGATCCCCCATTTATTATTTTTCACATTTTAACTTTAGAAAGTTCCAGTTGTATATCGTCGAAAATTATTATGCCTTATCTAATTTTCCGATCAGCACAGTATACAGATGTGAATGAACAGAAGTTAAAAGCTTTGTTTTGTCTGTTGTACTGTCGGGAACCACTTGGTTGTCTACAACTAGGTATTGTCGCTCATGTTAAACCACCCAACCCGCTTATTCACACCTTATGCCCGCCTCCGCTTATCAATATTTAATTTTTTCCAATAACCCCGCATCAAATCCAATTCTGTTAATACTCGAGATCCAGAGCAAACGCCCGCAAAGGATATTTTGATAAAATTATGGTTGCTTAAATTTTCGTTTTGCCACCAGTCAAAATGGCCACCAGACGTTACCTGTGCCTCACATCGCAAGCAGGAGCTGGACATCTAGTTACTTCGGTGCTTTAATATCATTGATCCGCACGGCCCTCTGATATTTTGTACAAGCGCTTATTAAAAACAGAGAGAAATATTTTATATTCTAAATGACTAAACTTCGGGTTGAAATTTTTGGATGCATTTTACCGGTATCTAATAGTTCACAAGTATTTCACGAATCTTCAATTGTTGGTTAAAATTGCGTATGAAAAACGAAGTAGAATAAACCATAGGGGTGACTTGTAGTGATGCAACTATCAGATCATGACCTTTAAAATTCACCTCTGAGAAACAAACCACACGTCCATGGCGAGTACTGAACCCGCAACCTTCTGCTTGTCGGGACTTGACAACTAAGCTACCGGGAAGTTGATTCTCAGAGACAAATTTAAGAGGTCATAATTTGATGACTGCGTCAACACACACTAATTCAACAGTCTAGTAAATTTGACATGATTATCTATAACAGAAGCAATACTAAAAGGGTAGAGATGTGGAGGAATAGGAGTGAAAAAATGAAACAATTGTTAGGAAAACAATGCAATCTGAAGACGAAGAAGAACAATTTTACATAAAAGAATTTTAGGAAGCAAATTACTTTCGGCAGATGTTATATGCAAACAAATTAGATATACAATCCAAACTCAATTAACGACGTGTAGCACCTTCATACCTCACTTAATGTTCTATAACTTAGTGATTACTAAGCATTAGAGGTAGTAAAAATACTTATGAAGAGTTTAACTAATGATAATATCTATGGTTTACGTTTATATGAAGAAATAAGAAAGACAATTTGTTCTTTAGATGCCTATCCTGCTGACCATATAATGTACGAGTGGAGAGTCTTACCAGGGATAAAAATTTTGGATAGAGAGATGTCCCAATATCAAATGACAAATTTTGAAACAAGAAATGAGCTGGTAGCTTACGTAGCCGGTAGGTGTATACATCTTTTTATAATATGACATTTGTGTGTATAGCCATGGGTCTTAAACGAATGGTAATTGACGAATTAAATAATTCTCTATTTCAACGTTAAATTGTAGCTAGAGATACTACTAATTTGTCATGTTCTTGTCGGTACATTTCTGCCATGATAGTCCATTACTTTTAGCCTCTTGTGTTGATTACACTAGTTTCATTTTCGATTAGAATCAAGTATGACAGTGGTGCTTCTTTTTACGT
The DNA here is from genome assembly GCA_024741275.1 of Chironex yamaguchii. Lineage (NCBI taxonomy): Eukaryota > Metazoa > Cnidaria > Cubozoa > Chirodropida > Chirodropidae > Chironex > Chironex yamaguchii. The sequence goes on from JANTCA010057859.1 coordinate 6,967, forward strand.
AAATAGATCAAAGCATAAGTGTTTACAAAAGCTATACAAACATACTTGTCAATATTTAAATGTTTTATGTAACACGATGCGCCTTATTTCTTTCCTGAAAATTACTTTGAATACGGCGTATGATTAATTATGGTTCCATAATAAAATTTCTCCACTTGCAAATTTGTCGAATGGTAGAATCATCTACCAGTCATAGTATCGAAAAGAAAGCTTTTCAGTATACATCTAAGCTGCATTGTCTAAATAGCGTTTGGCTAAATGAAACATTGCAACTGAGGCCCTTCCCCTGAACCTGATTACAGGTCGTTACTTGGTTTTGTTGGCATTACAGAGGGTTAACTATTTACTTCATTATTAATGAATTGAGACACAGAGGGGATTCAGACCAGGGTCTTTGGACCCAATGTCATTGACTTTAAACTTGACATTTGGTAGTATTACTAGCACAAATACTATTTAAGTGCTTACATCTAGAGCATGCGCAGCAAAACAAGAGAAAGAAGAGACGTCCTTTCTTCGTAGTTTCAGCTCACTGAATTATCTCTTAATATTCGAAGATTAATATACGTTATTTAAATTTAGAAATCATACGACTGATGATTGGGAAATACGCCTACTACAAATCATCTACTATTTACGAAACAGACTTAATACAGATCGGACGATCTCCCCACGCATCCCATGAATGTTTCCTAAGATAATCAATTAGGTGCCTTATGAAATAATGTACTTTTTTTGGCGTGCCTCGTAACATTACGCTCCCTTACTCATGAATCCGATGGAAGCCAACAAAAGTCTGTTTCTACATGGTTGCTCGTATTTCGTCAACTGCTGTTAAGTTTTATTGTAGGGGTAGTGCCACCCCTGATTCCCTGAGAAACGTTAGGATCTCCTTTTCAGCTGGACTATTTTATTGACCTGAGAAAGAGCACTTATGCTATTGCTATTGTATACTGCGAAATATAAATGGTTTATAGTATTAATGGGAAATATATTATTAACAGTATGTATAGTATTCAGTAGATTTCTAGCGAGCTGTAGTTTGTAGTGACTTCCTTGTGTTTTATCAAGCATAGTTATGTGATCAAATTAAACTTAATACATTTTTGTTGGCAATTTTAGGAAAGTATTCGATTCTAAAAGCCAAATTTACTTTCAAGAGAAGAACAGGACACGCTATAATACAAATTTATGTTCCTACCATTGCCATTGTCATTGTTTCCTGGGTATCACTATGGATACATAAGGATTCAACTGCAGCCAGAATAGGTAAGAATCTTGAAAGCAATGTTTATCTCTCATTGCTAACACTTGTTTTCACTATCTTTCTCCTTCCTGCAACACTCCCTATTTTCTCGGATATTTTTTCGTGCATATAATAAAATAATAATTACGACTGTACTAAGTTGCTTTGCATTCCAATAGTAGGCCCATATTCGATCGAATAGTAAGCCAATATGTATTCGAATAGTAAGCCAACATGTATTCGAATAGTAAGCCAACATGTATCCGAATAGTAAGCCAACATGTATTCGAATAGTAAGCCAACATGTATTCGAATACGAATAGTGCTGACTTTGGGTCCAGTGCAAGAAATACCTGTCAGCTCTTAGTTTGGACTCAAGGCTTGTTTCTATTCATTTTTTTACTGATACTGATCTTGGCAAAGATAGACAGGTTATATTTTCCCGATTTATCTGTAGTCCCGATTGTCTTATTGAGAGCTGGTCATCTTTCGAATTCTATTTGTATTTGGCGGAATAATACCTACTATTCGTATTCGCTCTTAATAATTAGATAATAATCTAAAATGATAGCCCATTTGACAGGATTTGGATTTACTAGATAGCTTTTGTCACTGACAACAAACTCCAAGATTTTCTAATTTCCTACACCCAGGTATACATGAAAAGAATTGATGTCTGATGAATTATCATTATCATTAGTTGTTTAATTAGCCATTAACTAGACGTTTCACGGAAAGCATGTGAATCAAAAGGCAGCGCAACGCATACTGTATTCCTAGGAGTATTATATCCGAGCATAGAAATTCACAAAGGTGGCAGGTTTCGTCCAAATGTACGATAATCTTTCTTTCTTTCGTTCGTGCTTATTCCATCGACCCTATGTTAGAAAGAATAATCCCTTTTCACATTTGAATTGCACAAGCTACTTATAGATATAGCTTACCCTCGCTATACACCATTCATCGATCTAACTAACAGGTTTCCATAATTAACTGAAAGCTTAACACACCCAAAATTTACGGAACAGAACTTCCAAGAAAATATCAATGTGACCTTGGAGTTCAAACCGAAATGTACATATACAACGATTGATTCGTTTAATTTGAGCGAAAATGACTTTGTATGATTTGTCAACGTGTGTGATGAAGTTTGCAATTCGTCGAAGAAATTAAGGATGAGAGAGAAAAGGTGTATATTTCCATTTGCTTCCACTAGATAAACACTATTTTCTAGTTCTGGAAATAGCACGATAACTGGGAGTACTATGGAAATACCCATCTGATAAAAATAGAAAACAAAGAAACTTGTTTACAAGACCGTTTTATCCTATTAGGTGACATCTTCCAACAGTTTTTGTTGAAAAGCTTAAGTACCGTATTTACTCGAAAGAGCACACTCCCCTCGAAAGAATGCCGTCTCTTATGGCACGCCCCTCTCAAATGGGCTTCCACCTTTAATAACGATTTGCCAAAGATAATGAAGAGAATGAATAGAAGACAAGCCCAACGACTCTAATAAAACATGCTATTCCAATTAAATTATAAGAAAGTGAGTCGGGAATCTAGCTAAAAGCATATTTTCTACGTAAAATATAGGGGACTAAACAGTGTCGGACTTTTGTATTTTGCCGAAAAGATCGTGATCAAAAAGGTTTGAAAGTTTCACTGGATCAATTAATTAATTCACATTTATTTCCTGATAAACATCGGAACTGTCATGCAGAACACAAGTTTCATCACTGTAATTGTTGAAGCACCCAAGAGAGGACTATTAATACGTATACTGTAGTTCCTCTAAAAAGCGCACTGGGCGCTTCGATTGGTTTGAGGGGCGCTTTTTCGATGGTACACGCTTTTTCGAGGAAATACGGTATTTGTTCCTACAATTTAGTCTATACCAAATAAATAAAGCAGAACAAACTTACTTACCCAATGAATACAGATAATTACAACTTAAAAAATGAATAACATCAGATATAGGTCAGCACGAAGCCTGTAACAATGAGTTTTAGGAGTAAATAGTAATGATGACCATCATTAACAGCGGAATAATAATGGTAATAGCAAAGTAAATACGTTGACGTTAGAGGAGAATAAAATATAGAAACAACAATAGCTGTAAAAACAAGGGAAAAATAGAGATGAAACAAAGAACTAAAGTGAAAATCATGATTGATATGAGCGAGTTGTTTGTTAAAAGAAGGCTTTTCATTCTCTAGAAATAAATAATTATTTTAAAGTGATAGGATGTGGGAGCCAAATTTAAGAAAGATAAACAATCTACAAGTTACATATTCCAGCAAACTAAGGAATTTATGGTCGCATTAATTTGTCATCATTGATGGAAAAAATCCGAGCTACGAGTAGTGCTCTTTAGATGTTGTAAAAATGGAACTTAAACAATATTTTTGCCTGTCTGAATTTGATTTTGTTTCTATTTAAGGGCTTTGCGTTACAACGTTACTTACACTGGCAACAATTTGGGGGGCAGTGAACTCAACATTACCACGAGTTAGCTACATCAAAGCCGTAGACATCTATTTCATGGTGTCATTCTGCTTTGTCTTCTGCACTCTCGTGGAGTACACCCTTGTTCTCAACATAGGAGCTTCAAAGAGAAGACGAAAGAAAGGTAGAAGGCAAGGAACTAGTAGAGCAACGTCAAAATATAATGGTCTCTTGCCAGATGGTGGAAACCATTTCTCCGTGAGTACCAATATTAAAACGAAATTTAGTTACTGATTTACGTCTAACAAACAGAAAACGCATACCGTGTAGGTGAAGCCATACAGCTTGTATTGTAGTGACTCCATCATTAAATTATCACATCAAAAATTCACGTCTGAATAATGACGTCTCAGACCCACCCTGCATGTACGTTTTGTTTCTCAGAGAACGTTTGATGTCATAACCTGACGATTGGGTTACACATTAAGATAATTTCATATCTTAAAATTATAATTAAAAATTTAATTATTTACAAAATATGCTCAAGGAACATACATAGAGTTTAAATGATTTATGAGACATAGATCTTTAGTTAAAAGAACGAGGACAAACAGGTTAATATGCGCATTCTCATAACAAGCGCGATACTCGACGTGATGATTTGTGCTATTTTGCTTCAAAATTTACGCGTGAAAATTAATTCATTGTACATAAGACTCTAATAACGTATTACCGATAGCTCATACCCAAGGGAAAGTTTAAACATACATATAGTTTAAAGTTGTAACTTTATGAAGGATTTGGAGAGTAAAGTAATCCCAACTGGATTTTGCGACAAATAACGACCACGAACCTTGTCCATTACTTTCCAAACAATTTGGGCTCTGAGTTTATGAAGATTTTCTGCTATTAAACATAGTAAAGAATACGTTTTAGCAGTACATCTGGGACAATCATTGATTCAATAGTAGTCATGGTAAAGTGAAATGATCATCTTTCTGTTTTAATATGGTTTGTCGATACACTGCTCATTTTTCTTATTATGCCACCCTGTAAAATAATTCTAAATTATCATATTCAGAATGGTAATTGTTAGTAGGATGTGATACTAGTTTATGCCGAGTATAGTGATAGCAATATGATGATACTATATGTACAGTTGATCGTACATTAAGTGCTGCTCTCTTCTTCCATGTGGTTATTACTTGCAAAGCGCCTTGAAAATTTGCGACATTGCGCTAAAAATCTTTGCCAATAACTTTTTACTCTCCTTCTCTTTTTCTTTCCTAATTACGATTGGCTAGTTTTGATACACGACTCTTATAAAAAGGATGTCATTTTTATTTCCCTATCTGATGATTCATACTCTGAACAGTGTAAGATGAAAAATGTTTTTAGCACTATGTCGCAAATTTTCAAGGTAGTAGTAAAGTTTTGTGTCAAATAGACTGTTGCAGTGGCTATTACCGTTGAATATTATTCTCATGTAAATGTTGAAAGAAGATAATCCGTTTTTAACCCATTGTACCAGTTCTTCCTGATAAACAGGCTGTGTTAATAGAAGACTTAATCCTAAGCATATGGGGTAATGTTTAGCTACTTTGACAGCACCTGACTCTGTTGACAAATGTCTGGTTTTTTACAGGAAATCACTAATGATACACACCCGTTTACAGAGACGACATTTACGAAAGGAGTATCCGGTTGGCCAGCAAGTTCTCCAGCAAGGAATACTTCAGCTAATTTGAATCCTATTGGGTTTAGGCCAACACGACTAAAATTTCACTACAACAAAGGGAATCTGGATGTGGAGAGCCAGGTTGTCAATCAACCGGAGAACAAAGAGCATCACAAGATGGGTGATCCATCAAAAAGTGACACGTCATCAATCGATGTAATAGGTCGTGTTGCCTTTCCCGTTGGCTTTGCCCTCTTCAATCTTTTTTACTGGATGAAATTCCTTGGTGACAACATCAAAACGTAAACATGGCGTGGGGACTAAGTTAACGATTCTGTGAGTCAATACATTGTCCATTGCAGTTTCTATAGGCCATGATGTGGAGAGTTAGCACCATATCTTCATGCTGTCGTATTGACAAAGGTGGTTACTACAAAACTACGGCAATAGATAAAAATCGGAATGTAGAGCATTCACTAAAGGCCTTTCTAAATGTCCAAAATATCATTTTCAATTATCATCACCACGCATCTCAACACAATAGTGATGGGATAATTACAACAGATTCTTTTAAACGTCACGAAAACAAACGACCAAGTCAAGGTTAAAATATCTTCACAACATAGTATGAAACCGGTGTTTGAGAATGCTAAGTGCGGTTAAATTAAGGGACTCTGAAATAAGGATCAGTGTCTTTCGAATTGGAAGAAATCAAGGGAATACAGAAGAACAAATGCATTAGGGAATGAGATTAGTGCAAAACTAGAATTATAAACGAGAAGACCTGCCTAATTTGAGCCTCAGCCCTAATTTCTGAAGCGGATAATCTTTGGTTCAATGTGTCCGGAAAAGGGTTTGCCGTTTCTCACTCCGTGAGAAAGGAACATACGGTGGAAGGAATCAGTACCGGCAACTTCAAACAGGGATCACCCTGAACGATTATATTCTAAAGGAGTCTCAAGCGCCAAATTTGACCTTGGCATGTTACAGGAAGAAAAACATTTTCTGTTATAGTTTGTTTGTTAAAATGGAATGGAGCCTAGTTCACTTGATACACCTGCAATTGGTAATTACATAAAACAGATGCCATTACTAATTCAAGGCACATCAAAATACACCATTTTTGTAACAGGGAGAAGAAGCACAATTCAATTCTGTAACGACGTTAACGCATCACTCATGTTTTCATTGAATGTTTTCTACGGAATAAGCTAAAGAAGGACCACAAAGCAAAAGTTTAAAGAAGCGATCGCAAATAAGCTTAATTAGGCTAGTGTGTACGATGTTACAGTAAAATAGCATAGTCTTGCATTGTTTCAATGAGAAATTGAATTTAAGTATTATCTATAGTAGTTGCCAGAAACCTGCCTCTGTGAATTGCTTATTACATAACACTTATGTGTGGGGACTTCACTTGTTCTGGATAAATTTTGGCAGAGAAGTAATATTCAGTGAACTTTAACTAAAAAGCTTATCTATCTCGTTACTCTGCGCTCTGTTTATCACATTTTGTCTCTTGTTTCACATATTGTTCTTTATACTCTGTGATGTATCTAGCAGGAACGAGATCATTTGACAAAGGGGTTCATACCAGACGCAAGAGCCAATCTGTAGATGAGTTCAGGCCATAATGTGCATGGTGATAGCATGCCAAAAATAACCCACGCGCTATAAGATGATTACGAATAGTGTCCCTCAGAGCTTGTCGAATGACCTTCTAATGCGGCAGTTGAAAATGGCAAAGGCATAACTGGATGCTGAAATTCTTTTTATAGGTTTATTGATTCACTTAGGGAGGGAACAAGGTGAGCTTGCCAGTCATATTGAGCATTGTGATGGCGTTTGGTATGTTCTATTTTAACCAGTTGCTCATTAAAGCACTTCATGAGCTTGTAGAAGTCAACTCTTCCCTTAACCAGCTACTCCTCTTTAATATTTCTACTATAACCTTTTTTGTAAGGCTCAGCACTCCATTGAAAATGTCTGTGACGAGGTTACTACAAATGCTCGAAGTTGTAGTACATTGCATCCTTGTTCAACTCCGCGTATCCGAACCTCGTTTATCTGAACACCATGAGTGACATTTAAGCTATTAAATATTTATCAATTCTGACATTTACTTCCAAAGTGGGTCAATGCAGATAATTGAAGCTTTCCAACATTTGTCAACATGCTTCACAAAACCGCAACCTGGGCTGTCAGGAAACTTGCTCGGACCTTCCGCGTTTATTTCTTTTGAATGCCGGCGCTTTGCGTCCCGTTGCGGTCTCCTTTGTAATGAATTCAACCTTTCCTGATAGTTCGTTCTTTCAGTGTAATGTGTGGTAAAATAGTTCACTTTTTTAAGGAAAAATGTATCATCCTCGTTTATCCGAATTTTAAGCTTATCCGAACAGTCCATTTTGCATTTATGTTGGGGCCGTTCGGATGTACTGTACCAGAAAGGCTCCCATCAAATACTCTTTAATCGTCAATGGCTAGCTGATTTCGTCTCTGTAACTCATGAAGGAAAACTTGGCGAAACGATAAGTAACGAGAAAAATTAATGTCATCGAAGGCAAAACAATGATCTAACTTCCATTTGTTTACCTGTAGGTCCTTTTGAGGTCACCTTTCCTGACGACAGAAACTAGTGCAAGTATTTCCAAAACACCCTTCAGTCTCGAATCTGCGCTGAACTAACACTTACGGTCTCCCTGTGTAACGTTTATAAATTTTCTGCCTATTCTGCTTTGACACTGGACTCAGCTGCACTTAGTCCAGCATAAATCTACTATATCCTGGTTATGAGAATTAAACGTTTCTGTGAAAGAGTTGAGCTAACCTAACGTATACTGTCTGATATGCAACAATAAGGCTTATATCGAGTACCTGTATTAAGTAAAGCAGGTTATCAAATACATTCTTACGGATAGGATATGCAGGAGTCTCTGGACTAACAGCCTTTTGTGTTTGTTTCTCCAAGACGGCTTTGTTGACAACTGTCAGTGAACCAAAGCGGTCTAAATCTTTCCCTTTGCCCAAGTGATTTTTCCTCAGGTAATATTCTAGAGTCTTGTCACCATTACTCTGCTGTGAGAAGACTTGTAGGAGGACTCCTTAGGCCAATATGAACCCTGGAGTTTGCAGGAACAGCTGCTAGATGAAGACTCTTGAACATCTTGTTCTGGTTCAAATGCGCCCCCTGAAAGGAGATATTTAATTGCTATTGCATTAAACTTGTACTCACGATTGAATTAAAACTCTGTACCCTTCCACTGCTTTATCAGATTGATAATTCAAAAAGCAATAAGCCAATGAAAGAAAACTTATTCAGACGTAAATGCATGATGATAGGTTGAAACGAATAACAAACGCAAAATGGCAAATATATATTACCTTAACAAATTGAACCCTGGAAGTTGCAGGAACAGCTGCTAAATCAAGACTCTTGAACATCTTGTTCTGGTTCAAATGCTCCCCCTGAAAGGAAATATTATATTTGTATTGCATTATACTTGTTCTGACGACTGAATCAAAACTCTGTACCCTTCCATTGCTCTATCTGATTGATAATTCAAAAAGCAATAAGACAATGAACGAACTTGTTCAGACGTAAATGCATGATGATAGGTTGAAACGAAAAACAAAGCAAAATGGTAAATACATATTACCTTAACAAATTGAAAACTGGTTCCTAACGTTTCAAACGTGCACCTTGATTGCATTACATACTGGTGTCTTGCACTTGAAATCTCTCTTGATTGCCAGACCAGCAACAAACAAGACTACACTGATAAATTATTATTTCTAGGAATGCTATCGCATAGGTCCATAAATGAATCATAGAGAAATACATTCATAAATCTGATGCAGTTAACGGTTGTCTTCGAGCCAACACGGGGAATAATCAAAGCAATAATTGATACAAGAGAAATTAACGATAACTCCGTTCTGCGATTCTGTTCCTTACAAGTTTTCAGGGCATGCTAGCTTGTTCTTGAAAATTGTCGTCAGCCACTGACAACGTGAAGTCACTAGATCTACGACGAAGCATCTGTAAATGCATTTTAAGTAAGGCACCTGTAAGTACAATGCAAACATGCGAAAAAAACATACAGGAGACGAAGAGGTCAACCCTAATGCCAGAATAGATACATCAGGTATACAGAATTGCTTGGCAATAAACTGAAGTTAACACGATCGTCTAACAACATTTTTGCAAAACCCCCAAAATCCGTCGACGAGAGCCTTTTTGAATTGATGATGGAGTTTACTCGGATGTGTCTTCCATGAAATATCTTGCAACCATGGAAAGTCTTTTTCTTGCTAAGTTAGTTTCTTTGCTTTCGTGTAGAGTACATCAACAACTTTCCCCATGTATTGAATAATCTCTAGGGAATTGTCGTAAGTCTTATCCACTGGAACATCCTCAAAGATAATAAGTACTCCACTCCCTTGATCTAAAATACCTGTCAAAACATTGGAGAAAAAATTCTGTTTAAGTGAGAAAAAGTGCTGCTAGGAAACATACAAGCTCGAATAAACATCATCTATCAAGAGACCATGAAAATAAGCTAAAAGATTGTGGTTCACTGTACTACAATCATGTGTGCTGTACTAACATCAGCAATGACAAAACGGTGCAGGAGTATAATTGCCATAGGATAAAAAAGGCAGTGCTTACGAGTCCCGAACAGAGTCCAAAACTGTTACTGTTTATGT
>JANTCA010057870.1:0-17031 GCA_024741275.1 Chironex yamaguchii
TTGCTTTGAAAGTGACCAGAGCCCAGCTTATGTGCTTGAGGCCATAACTGTGATCAGGATAGAAACATAGTATCAATGCTGTTGATGATTATGCTGTGGATACTTTTTGACCTGATTTTAATGACTCGATTATTGTATACATCCTCAAAATGGCATTGCTGAAATGTCAAGGTATCAGTGCATCTAATGTAAAAGCATTTTCTAAAAAGGTCATGTAAATCTGATTCTTTAATTTAATATATTTAATATACTTAATATCTAGTGGTGTTCATGGTGACTGCAATATAGCTTTGTTCCATGTTCCATTTGGGATGTTGTTATTGTTGTCAAAGCTTGATAAAATACCAAATGCATCAAAGATAACGGGTATTATGAGTGTGTTTGCAATTTCTATTTTTCAGTTTTACACATTAGGAGCATAGCAGAGACTGTGTCTTAAGTTTAGCTAAGTTTATCATTAAAAGAACTGTGCATGGCTATTATTTATATTGAATATGTATATAATATTTAGGACAATTACTTGAAGATTAAAGGTCTATCAAAAAGTTTATGCAGTTAGCTAACATCAGGGGAGCTATCAGTAGGAGGGAGGACACAGAGAAAAACTCACTATCACCTCGTGATGCAAGGTAAGGAATCTTTAATAAGCTCACAGACAATCATCATTGGCTTGTCCAGATTTGAACATGCTGTGACTGTCATAAGTTTTTTTTGTTTTGTCCAAACAAAATTATTGCTTTGATTGAGAAAAATCTTTTTCACCAGATTAACTGTGTTATTTACTGGTGATTAATTTAAATCAGATAGGTTTATCACCTTGAAATTTTGCAGCATTTTTTCTAAAACATAGTTAAAAGGCTTTTTTATTCAACACTCTTGAGAGGTTTTAATAATTGGAAAGAAAGTATAGATATATGTTAATCTTTTTACAAGAAAAATAGATCAAAGCTAGCCAATTGTCAAGAAAGAATATGACAAATGTCAGAATTGCATACTGTAGCAATCATTTTAGCTTTCCCAGAGAACAGTCATTTCATGCTAGCTGGATCATGGTTGTGGTTATGACTCAGAAATGTAATTGATAAAGGAGGATACTACAAAATACTTGTATAGACCATAAGTTGCCAGAACATATTTTGCTATGATACTAAGTTTTGAGAGGATAATACAGGAAGTGATCTTATTGCATTCAGCTTTGGTGATACTGTATTCAGCTTATTGGTACATGATGTGCCCTGTTACTGAATTAATGATAACAATGCTTGTCACAATAGCTATGTTTGTTTGTTTTTCTAGGTTGTTATCATTATTACTGATCACAAATCTAGTTTGAAAAGCCTGAAAAAACATCTGATAAATACAAGAAAGGTTTTACATTTGAAATACAAATTATGATTTATAAATTGCACTTTTTGAGGCAAAGATTCATTGTACAAATGCTTCATCACATTGTGTTGGGAACATTTGTTGTATATGTTTCTTGTGCTTGAAGTCAAGCAATGATCAAATTACAGAATGGCGTTTCAATATAATCATTGTTATGGTAGCAATTCTATTGTTAAAAAGTGTTGTCAGTCTTTCTGGACATCTAGGCAGCTTGCCATCTAGGGCACTTTCCTACTTGATTTTGGCAATGCAGTATATATGCAAATGAACATATGAACTAACCTATTTGGGATTGACTATCATTTCGTTGGTGGAAAGATATGGCTTGTGATTTATCCTGTCTGTTTTTTTGTTTGGGTCAAAATAATTTGGTTTCTGTTCAAGGAAGGCCTTCCATGGTGTTATAAGGCTTTATGATTTCTTCATGACGACAATCCTAGTATTCCTTGTGCCAGTTAAGCTTACTCCAGTTCCAATCATAAACTGTAGCAATCTGTCTGGTGTGGATGTCTAAATCTCCCAGTAATACCCTTCGAAAGGTTCCTGTCATAAAGCTCTGCAGAAATTTTTGCAGAAATTATAGGTATAGATATGGATGTATGTATAGGTATAGGTATGAATGTAGGTATAGGTATAGATATGGATGTAGGTATAGGTATAGATATGGATGTAGGTATAGGTATGGATGTAGCTACAGGTATGGATGTAGCTATAGATGTAGCTGTAGGTGTAGCTGTAGGTGTAGGTATAGGTATAGATGTAGGGATAGCTATAGGTATTGGTATAGGTATAGATGCAAGTATTGCTATAGGTATTGGTATAGGTATAGATGTAGGCATAGCTATAGGTATTGGTATAGGTATAGATGTAGGTATAGCTATAGGTATTGATGTAGATCTAGATGTAGATTTCGATCTAGATGTAGATCTAGATCTAGATTTCGGTATAAATGTAGATATAAAAAAAGTGTACTTAAAGTAGAGATGTGCAGAAATTATTTTATCTCAATTTAGATGCTGTAAATCCTCGAATTGTCCCCCGTCACGAAATCCCTTGCCCTGGAGGTACTAATATTTAATAAACTGCCCCTTGAGTAAATCTCCTCTGCTAACATGTTGGTTTTAGCCATCTAAGGTTCCCATTGTCGTTTTATCAAGTTACCACGAAAAACTCATACATTTTGCAATGATAAATTATATGGCCATTATGGAGTTACTAAATAAAATATAGTCTATTTAAAGTACCTATGTTGTGAGCAACGAGTGTGAGATGATCTGGCTTTTCTGGCAATTTTGTCATCGTTATGTTGTCATGTGTTTTGTTCTGTCAGCATTTTCTTTGAGCTGTTAAATGGAACTTAAATTATAAAACGTTACTTAGTAAGATGTACTTTTCTTGATTGCGTGTTGATATCTTCACTTTATAATAGGTCTACTGACAGTTGATGCACGCACAGGTTTGACTCCTTCCGAAATATGTGCTTATGATTGGATAACTGGGCGTGTCAGTGTATCAACCACGCTTCTTGTGACGCCTAATGAGCTGGATATATCTGAACCACAAGTTGGCAACGCCTTATGAATAGTACCCCAGGTGTACCATAAGGGCGCGAGAGCAGGATTTAAACTAATGGACGTGGAAAATGCGTAAAATTAAATGCCAAAGATGAAAGGATTGACGCACCCGTGTGAATCAGACAAGGATTTATCACCAGATTCTGGCGTCTGTTCTAGTGCAGCTGCGGAAGTGATGACAGTGAAAATGCGCTTGCTTCAAACCAACCAACTAACCAACCATCAAGCATTTCATTTGTTCTATCAGAATCGGTCGTACAGTCTCGAAGCAGGACTTTTGCGTGAAAAAATAGGATTGACCAACATGAAACAGGAAGGCTTGTTGTCAAAACTGTCATCCTTCAATAAGAACACCTGTAACAAATACAAACTAGCGCAGGGTTTTGTACTGAGCAATGACAAGTAGATGATTTGCCATAAATCTTGAATATGTCTTAAAACAGCTCGAATGGTAATTTCGATTAAAGCTTGCAACATCTGACATATTTTAGCTAATTGGTATGGGATTATCTAGTTTGACACAGTTTGACCTGCTCGCACTAGAAACACCGACACTCCCTTTAGCAAATTCTTTGCCCAAATGCACATCAATTGCAAACGTTTCTAATCTTGTTAGTTCGAGGGAGTGCACCTACACATTAGGCAAATTTACAGAATGTAATTTATAACCTATATCCTGTCAAGTGTTCACTTGGAGACCGGATTGAAAGTGCAAGGAATAAAGGCCTAAGCCTTTTTTCAAACAAACAATCGATTGAGATTTAGAGACTTTACCCCAGTTATGATAAGAGGGCGTGTCTGCTCTACGATGGTCAATTTTCAGATAAATGTCATTCGACATTACCACGAAAACCCAGATAAAGTCGCAGGCCTTTTACAAAAGGTTCGATAATACGTTATCTTAAAAGGTAACACAAAACCTCTAGTTTCCTTTACTAGTTCGATGCGACTAAATAAGGAGGCAGTTGAGTGGTCATATTACTTTGAAACAACGTTTTGCGTTTTGCTGTTGACCGGTTTGCCATGCTTACCCTTACTTTCCCGTGTGACATGGAACACTATTTAAATGTAGAACACAGTGGCGGATTTAGGGGAGGCAACTGGGGGGCAGTTGTTCGTCCCGCCGAGTTGAAACAGGTCTGGTTCCCCTTTCGTAAAAGTTTTGCACCTCTTTAATTAAAGACCTACAGTCATGAGCGGACTCTCCTATAATTGCTTTAATATTACTGCTTTTGACACTCTTCTTTGACGTGATTAAAAGATCTTCTGTCAGTAGCTAAAGTGGCAAATGATTGTATACACCAATTTTTGAAAATTTGTCAAACCCTCAATTATCAACTGCCCCCTTTCAGATTTAAGATTTCGGATTCCCCTCCCCCTCTGGCAGAACATTAGGATAGGAGTGAATTGCCAACATTGAAGACAAAAACAATTTAGCATACGTTAGTGAATTTTCTATTTTCACAATTTTTAGATTTATCTTTCAGTGTTTCTCTACATGTTCCAAAGCTTCTCCTATCAACAGCTTTGCAAGTAACAAATTTATTAGCATGGCTGCAAATTACAAGGCAGTTTTACTTTAAGAACAGAGTGGCATTCTGCTACTGTATTAACGTTTTCTAGGTTGCTAGTGCAATTCCGTCTTCTTATTCTGTACCTCCCGTCACACGACTTCGAGCATGGTTCCCTTCTGCCCCATCCAGAGTAATCTCCCTTTACTGAGTTGAGGCAAGACAGTCTATCTCCTGAGAAGCCTTTTCTACATTTACAGTCAATGCTGTTATCTCTGCCCTTAGAGCAAGTTGCCTTGACAGAACACCACTTCGAGTCGTGTGCTTTGGTGCAAAGAGGCTTCGTGCAAACATTCCTTTGAGAACGATCATTGAAAAATCTAAGGCTGTTCTGATTAGAGATATACAAAAGTACAATCGTCGCGGAATTCCTTTTGGAAAAGTAAGTCGCTCCACTATGTAATGCAGTTTGCTATTTAAAACCATCCATACTCATTCGTTTTGGTGCAGTTACTGTGCAATCCAGTATTGTAAGCAAGTAGCCTCCACTTCAGGAAAACATCTGAAATCACTTAACTTCAACACAGTGAGCGAGTACGTTTGTAAATTTATCCAAAGCGATCTATGATGATGATAATAAAAAAGCCCCGAGAAAGCTTGATCACCAATGCTTGTGAATTTATTGTTGTTTTAGGTGCAGAAAGGCGTGGCCATCAAAGAGTTTTTCTTCGATATGAGTTATAGCATTGTAGCTAAGGAAGAGAATTTGCAAATTTTGCAGCTTTGATATTTGCTTCACTGGAACTCTTTTAAATTTATTACGGCTAAGATCCGACATAGTCAGGCCTTTAGAACAAAGTCCATCCAACGTATGGTCAATATATTTGACATAAGATTACTGTTTAAATTTAATGTGCTCAGAACTTTCAAGTTGGCAATAGCTGACACTGGAACTGTTCTTAGTTTATTGTGAGATAGATCAAGTACCTTGATGTAGGTGAAAGCTGGTAGACTATCTATACTCACTTGAACTATTCCATTTGAGTCCATATAAAGATGACTGACTACTTTAAAAAGGCAGTACATGGCAATTCTTGCAAAAGAGGAAGGTGATGCCTTCCATTTCTTCTGTGATCAGTAAAGAGGTGTTGACAATTCTATAACAATAACAATCATGGTACGATGTTTGTAGCTGACCTAATGCACTCAACAGTGCGAAATACAGAGCACAAATGAAGATACAACGTTCCATCATTTTATGGTATTATTGAATCTTGGCCTGTGTTGCTTGCAAGCTATACATAGTGCAGAGCACATAGTTATAGCCACAAATTGATTCTGATGTCAAACTACATGCATTATTTATAGGTTAAGCTGGTGGATGATTTATGCTTATGACATCTGGATATAAGTTGCATTATCATGCTATTCTAGGTCCCAATCTCCTCCATGCAACAAAACTCTAAGAATATTTAAACGCTGCAGGTTGATACGGATACAGTTAAGTAAGACATTTAATTTTCACATAAACATAGTAGTAATTTTTAAGCGATCGTCATCATTATCATCATCATTATCAAGTCTTACTCCTTGCAGGGAATTGTATTCCTTATTCTTACCATTCCATTATTCATTATTTGAACAATCTTTTTTGTGGTACAAAACTTGAAAATCACATTGAAAATGTGTGACTTTGCGCTAAAAACATACTTAAAAGCATTTTTTTTTCTGACACTCTTGAGAGTATGAATGGTCAGAAAGGAACTTATGACAATCCTTTTATATGAACATGTATCAAAACTAGCCAATCGTAAACAAGAAAGAAAAAGAAGCAACGAGAAAACAAAGAAACAAATCACTATTGGAAAAATCCAAGTGAAAAATGTACTCTTTCTGTCTACAAAGTACTGATTTTCTTGTTACTCCAATACTATTATATGAAAGGACGATCTAGCTGTGCCTATCATCCGAAAATTCTCGTCTTTACACATTTCCCATCTGACGATTCATACTCTGAAGTGTCAGACTAAAAAATCTTTTAAGGATGTTTTCAGCGCAATGTCGCAAATTTTCGAGGCAGTTATTCATTATTCCATGTCAGCCTGATTGAATGGATTGTGTATTCTTTAGCAGTAGTTATATAAACATCATTGGTAGAATCACTTTGCTAGGTCTTCCGTCTGCTGGACATCACTGTTAAACTTGACTGATTACCGGAGTGTTACATTTTCCCATGCTAACATGGACATATGACGCTTGTTTCATGCTTGTTGGTTGTCTCAGGTACTGTGATTAGTTTACCATAGGGCAGTAGGTTAGTTATGTCATCTGCCCTTTCCAGTTTACACATCACCTTAGCTTATTTTACACCATATCGGTGCGTATAAAATGTCGACTTTGCAAGAGAGAGTTGCGAGTTCGCGTCCCCTCATCTACAGGAAAAAACCATTAAGGAGAAAGGTGAACAGGATTCCAATCTTTAAAAAAGCAACATTCCTAGTTTATTCCCTGGCCCTACACTTGGTAATGGTTTGGAGTAAAGCCGCGGAGTTGGTGCATAACAAGAATTTATGCCTTCACTCAGCGCTAGTAAATTTTTCTAAGTGCTCACTAATGGGGTTTATGTCGCCTAACAATGTAGTGTCGTGGGGTAAATTTGCAAGCGAGAGTTGCGAGTTCGCGTTCCCTCATCTACAGGAGAAAAGCTATTAAGGAGAAAGATGAACGGGATTCCAGTCTTTACAAAAGCTATAATCCTATTATCCCTGGCATGGTAACGATTCGCAATAAAACTGCGCTAGTGGATAAGACGAAATTCTGTCTTCACTCAGCGCTAGTAGATTTTTCTAAGTCGTCACTAATGGAGATTATGTCGCCCAACATTGTCGTGTCGTGGGGTACATCAGGCCCATTTACATTACATCATCCATCGCAGGGCTCCGTACATTCACCACAACTACCGACGTACCACCACAAATTTAGTGTATATCCTCAAGTTCACTAAATGTGACCTTTTGTAAGTACGTGAAACAGACCACTCAGTTTCCGAGCGCTTATTTGAACATCAGGTAGGCATACACCACAATTGTGATAATCTTGTAGCATCGCAGTGCAGTGCAGCCCATCATCCCATCACAAGGAGAGCCAATTGGCATTAATGGAATATGTCATGTCATAATTGGAAGAACCCATCAGGATCAATGGCAGTGGCGGCTTGTGGGGTTTTTCGTTAAGGGGGGGGGGGCAAATTTCAGATTTGCGTTTGACCCAATATAGTTACTGGGCCTCTCCCCTATTTCGTATTAGAGATGTTCCATGAAAACAAAAATGTAATGTTTAGGTCTGTGCTTCTCAGGAACATAGCAAATCTTCGATCAAGAATTATTATATTTTAAAAACAGAAGTTACAAAAACATGGTTACTGCAAATGTCATCCATTGGGTATATCAAACAGGACTTGTTCCCGAACTGAATGTTTCGATTACAGCTACCACCGTCCAACGCCGCGCACTAGTCTCTACTAGCCCCAGATCCCTTTTCACGGATTTGTTGTTAACGAAGTTGTGATGTGTTTCACAAGCAACAGAAAGTGATTGTCAAGAGAAGAGGAAATCAAGTCAATCGGCACAATGTCTGTATCCGAAAAGCAACAGCACAGACCAAATTAAACTAGTTTCTCATTTAAAACAAAAAACTGCTCATGCGCGGATAGACCTTCACTCACTTACTTACGCGGCCATAGACACAGTCATTTTTGCGCAACCAATTTCTCGAAGCGCGAAGACGGCTGCACGGACAAGATACTGCGGGTGCAACAATGTTTCCAGTCTGGTCCAATCAACCATACTCCTGCCCATCCTACCCCTGAAATTCTACTGATCGATAGACCTGTGTGAAGACCCTGTGATTCGTGGCTGACAATTTACAAACTTTGTCATTACTGCCTTAACATTTATGGAAAGGAACACATTTGATTACATTTGACAATCATATATAATCATATATCATCTAACTGTCAATCGCTGTTACTTCTTGTTTCCTAGCTTGTATTTGCAAAAACTGGTACGCTTTCGTGGGTTTCTTAGAGCTCCTATTTTTCGTCACTACTCACTGCTGGTCACGTGATCTTTTAGTTGATATTGCGGTAGTTTGAAGTAAATTGTTTGGCTTTGTGCTTTACTTTTCGTTGACTCAATCCTTGTAAAGCAGCCACTTAACAAAGAAGTCATCCTCTGAAATGAACTGAAAATGACAGAAATGATTAATGAAATGATATATGCATTCTCAAGCAAGGTTAATAGTGTCGTGTGTTAGTATTTAGTATCTTTCTGCATTTTACATTTATCACGTGCTCCTCTTCCATTGCCTTCACAGCTGGTAGTCTCAAGAGTAAATAATAAAAAGCCACGAAGGACACTGTACTGTGATATCAATGACTTTTAATCCGGCTACATAAAAGTTCTTTTGTTCCTGATAACACTAAGATTGTCATCACGTGAATTTTTCGTGGACACTTTGCCTGTTTGACGTCGATTGGAATCTGCACTTTGGCGTTGGGATTTGAGATCAATTTTGGTAGTATCACTATGCATATCAACTCATGTATATAATTGTGCAGCTATTTGTCACTCCCTTGTCTTACTAATTGCTACACTCTAAAATGTTAATATTGAATTTAAATAGCAGGTTTAGTAACTATTTTTATTATGGTGTCATTTCAAGCAAATCGTAATGTAGAGTTTAAATCAAATACTAATAACTAGCACGTATGAAGATCCACTACACCTAACAGGAAATTCACCAAAGCAAGTGATAAGTGAAAAAGACCTTTATGAACACTGCGAGACCCTGAAAAATGCAGCTGTTCCACTTATTTGAAAGGAGCTGGACAGACACTGAAG
Source organism: Chironex yamaguchii (assembly GCA_024741275.1). Classification (NCBI taxonomy): domain Eukaryota; kingdom Metazoa; phylum Cnidaria; class Cubozoa; order Chirodropida; family Chirodropidae; genus Chironex; species Chironex yamaguchii. Next base: position 9,373 of record JANTCA010057870.1, read on the forward strand.
CCTGAGTTTGAGCGATCGAAGCTAGTCATTGAATCTGGAAAGCTGATCAATTTTGAATTTTATCCAGATTTCACTTAAGTTTGACAAATATCAAAAACAATCCCTTTAGGCAATGCCACCGTAGAAAGGAGCTTCAATTGAATGAATCGAATTTGGTCCTATGCTCGGAATTCGTTGAGTTCATCTAGAGCTAGGGATTTCATGATTCTTTCGGTGAACAAAGATACTCTCAAATCTCTTGATTTAGATGATGTTCTCAGCCACTGGGCTTAGCAAAAGATAAGAGCAGTTCCTTTCTCTTAATCTGAGCGAGTATACCGCGTGAACCCAAATTTTGTAGCTTAAGAAAACGAACTTTTTCACAAAAAGTGGATTGCAAACTTTTAATCTGAAATTATTGCTGCCCCCTAGCTCCGCTAATGTCTACCACTACCGGTCATCAAGTGAGATAAAACAAATTTGGACTGGTAAAGTCTTTAATGGTACCTTAAGGCAGTATTTTGTGGGAAATCGTTTGCAATGCTCAACAATGCCCATCTAGATGACCTGTCCTTTGCCAGTTCGGATGTGTGATGTACTTTCTCATGGTCCAACAGTCACGAAATTTCACTTATTTATTTTCATTTACTTTTTTACAGTTTTCATTCCTTCAAGGGCGCTACTAAAACTTGATGATTTTGATAATCGTAACATGTCTTTTGTAGGTTTTGCTACAGGTTAAATTTCAATGATTATGATTCAAATATGCTCTTAAATAGCCAACTCTTTGTCCTCAGGAGGATAGGTTATGAGGAAAAAAGGCATGGCAACATCTCTATCATTTGGACTTGTTGAAATGGGTTTTTATTCTTAATACTGACGTTAGGTAATTGGCAGTGCTGTCCTAAATGATGGTCATCCTAAGTTATGTATTTCTGACCCCCAAAGGTTTTCAAAACTATTTTTGCATTCACAATCTCATTACAACAGTTTCGGCTACTCTCTGTAAAAATTTGCTTCCCTTTGTATAAGAATTGACCTTTTACTTGCTTATGCTGCTCATTTATCACATTCTGAAATAGATAAATCATTGCCCATTTAAACATGGCCCAGGTTAGTGCATCAAATTTGAAAATCTGCAATAACAGAGCTACTAAAATTGATATTTCCTTAAGAGTCATACCTGATCTTCTAAGTATTTTCATCAGCTCCAACTAGTTCGGAGCTGATGTCGTATAAGAAGGTGAGATATGATACAGAGTTGGGCGAGAGCATTTCTAGCTCCCCTGTCAAGCTGTTTCTCAGATGGGTGGATGTCTACAGGAATATTGTGGACAAGGGGGTTGGGGTCCAGGCTGTTCTGTGTCTGCTCCACTTATTGACTAGTGATTAGTTTGTACTTTTCTTATAGGTTTGGCCAAGTGTGTTACTCAACTATTCTGGATTATTTGGATTGGAGACTGGCCTGAATTTTTCTGAGTGTGGACTGGGGAATAGCACAACTATGAGTGAGAAGACATTTTGTTGCAACCAACTCCTATCCTGAGAGTTCAGGCTTGGGTGCTTTGGATTTTGTTGATGTTCCGATTTGAAGATCTGAGGAACCCAAAATGGGAACTATAATTAATGGCATTGTGGATAAAGGGTTTTGTAGGTAGTCACAAGGGATTCCTATTCTTGACTCCAAGTCATGTGAGCAAGGACCTTGATACTGTTCTTCTCTAGGCTTTGGAATTGTCTGTTACATTATGGGTGAAAATGTTAAAGTGGGTGTCCGCGAGAGGGAGGCAAGTGTTGTTGATTCTCACGTTTGTGTGGTACTTGGATTGTTTGATATCTGGGACGAAGAGGGTGGTTCTCAGGAGACAGAATATGGAAGAAGTTTTTGTTAATCCCTCCAGGTATCAATATCTTACTGTAGCGTTTCAACTGGGGGGCAGGAGGGCTGAAACCCCTCCTATAATTTTGAGAGTAAAAAAGTCAAAAATGAAAAGTATTCTCATTGTTAAAGTCAAAAGACATAGCAAAACTCTAAGACATCACCAGAACCGTTTTTACAACATCACAGCTGAGGAGACGCGTCAAAGAATGCACTTTAAAGCTTATGACTTTGTCGTCAATGTTCTTTGGGAATGCTTGTATCAACAATATTTAAAATTCTATGTTGCTATGCAAGAACTTCTGCTAAAAGCTTTATATACGATTATAATACAATGATCAATCTCAGCAGGTATCTACAATGCCAACATTGCATCATGCAAAGTGCTGCAGCCTATGGCAACTTCCATCTCCCTTTCAAAGTTACCTCAACTTCATTAGCTCTCTCGTAAACAACCAAGATGCCATAATCAACCCTGCCATGTGTCAATAATAGTAACACTAGATCATGCATATCATTCAGTAAATGTCTTCATAGGAAATATCTAACAAGTAATGCTGAATATTAACTTCTTCATCCTGTGAATATAAAAATGTGTTTACTTATTTCTTTAAAAATCCAGAAATCACAAAATTTCTCAGAATCCTGTTCATTTATTGCATTGTCCAATTGTATTGTAAGAATGGAAGTGAACAAAAACAGAATTTGTACAATGATTAAATACTGTTACACCTGTGTGTAAATTTGCTTGGTAGTTTGATCAGCGAGTAATCTTTAACTTGATACATAAGAAGGATCAATGTTAACCAAAATGCTTCCTATGTACAGCGTATGTCATTGTAATACGAATCGACTTTTAAAGAGGAAAATGTTTAATCATTTTAAGTCACAAGAGAATTACTCTTTCACACTTCTAGATCATCATCGTTATAACATATGTTTATGTACATAAAGAATATGTGTTGTTACCATAACAAACCTGAGGCATCAGATATAGTAAACATATCTAAAAACAGGAAAAATAATCCTTTAATTATTGATTACTGTCCTTGTAGTGTCTACATTGCCAAATAGCAGAAATTATTTATGTCGACCGCAGGATAACAAATACAATCACCATCAACCATTTTCATGCTAGGAATGTGCAGAAAGATGTGCGGTACACAGGTTTCCATAACCTCTCTTTCATATCCGTTACCGAGCAACCATGTAACTCCATTGCCCCATTAATGACCATGTGATCTTTGCGTTTAATTTGTTTTGCATTCAACAGACAAAGTCAACTTAACGAAGTTACTTGGTGAATGGTACAGCCAACAGATATGGTGAAGTTTCAGTGACAGGGAGCATTTATGAAAAAGGCTGAAAGACGCACACACAGTAAAATAATAATTATTACTGATCCATGAGCGTTTAGGGTAAAAATCTTTGGACACGTTAACAAGACAATCTACAATGCCATTTCCAAACAAACTATCGAAAATCTAGTTAAACCTCACAGTACCCTGCAAAGGTTTACAGAGGGGCATTCTATCAAAATCACGATCTTTTGTAATCATTTGAAATCATTCCGAGCAAGCATTACATTTACCAGGATGGTAGTCTAATAATAATATACCTTATATAAAATGCAGAATGTTGAATGCAAGATCATTAGATCAAATAAAAACTCGAGCTTAAACTAAAAGGTACAGGTGCTTACCTAATTTCGCTATGATTGATTTCCCTTCACAAATACACAAATGAAACTGCCATTTGCTTCATTTGAAAACAATTAAAAGCAGATTATTTACAATACCTGATCATAAACACCTAAGTATCAATCATCAAATGATCAGGCGAGTTTTGGGTGGCCAGAAAATGTAATCGTATTTGTCGTGGAAGATTCTGTTACTTGTGTGGTGTAATTTGTAATTAAATCTATCAGCATACATGCGATTGTCGTTTCAAGTTTATAAAAGAAGAATATCAGCCACAACAAGAAGCGATCTTAAATGTGCCTTCAATATTTTAAGTACTTCTCCCGTTTAAACTTCAAATGGTTATAGTCTTTGTTTATTTTACCGACTTCAAGTTGCAAATCTAAAACCTCGTTCATTGAAAAATTACTGTACTACCACAAAAATCATAGCATTTTCAAGCTGTTCGAGGCTCCAGCTTTTCATTCTCAAACCACCATACGTCAAAAAAATTAGACCCTTTGTAATAATCAAATGTGTCCCTTAAAGTACACCCATGCAACCTGTTTGCAAAAATTTGTGGTTTCAGACTTTTTACAATTATTCCTTCCAATAATTTTTTGTTCCAAAATATTTGCTCCAACTATATCAAATGGGTCGTCCCCAATACGTTCCGCAAATTTTAGGTCTCCACAACGTCTCCATAAATTTCGACTAACCGCCTGACCTAATCCCCGAAATTACTGAAACTGTCTTTATTGCAATCTAAATACCATTCGAGTAGAGTTAATCATTAACATCATATAAATGGGTACTAAGCATTCAACAGAGTCGAAATGAAAGTTCGAGTGTATTTGTTTATGCTGTCGATGACTCAGAAGTGATAAAACCTGACACGGAAAATGTCTAGAGGACAGTTTTCTGCGACCATAATTCACTATGTTTACTAATTCCCAACATTTGACTACTTCATGTCTTCCAATAAACACCTCTTCCAAGTAAAAGTCTAATTTATGTAATTGTATAATGAACGCTCGTCCCAAAGAACATCTATTTCGTAAACGGCATTAATCAAGATTGGATGAGGCCAAACTTATCATTATGGACGTTGAAAATCAAATTTCAGGTATACTGTAGTATAAACGTTAATAAATTCTGACACGCAAAGAAAACGTGCTTCTCGTCAATTTAAGCTACGTCAGGCAGCTCAGTCCCTTCCATATTTTGATTTACGCCAAAAAATACTTCTGTATTTACGTTAATCAAGTTTGCTAGATTCCTTGAACATAAAAATATCCAACAAACATTGATTACCATAAATGATATATCTGCCATTTCGATATTTTTTATTCAAATAGCAAAATTGGTTTAATAGCATTACCTTACACCGATTTTTACTCTCCAAAGTAATCGTTGCACGATTTGGAAGGGCCGTTTACGTCAAAACTCGTTTGAGTCTGCTACAGTTTGTCGTTGGTTGGATGTTTTTTTTTATTTTTACCTTGCAGTGTTCAAAATTCAGCAGAATCTCGTTATTAGATTATGACATCCAGATTTATACTAGGATCATGAGTTAACTCTCAACACTGATATGAAAATCTTTTCCCGATAGCGTTAGCCAATGTTCCAATGATTGCTGATATTGTGAGTAGGTTATTTAGCGAGAAAGTTTTCATTTTAATGTTTCAATTTGTTTGATTTCCTGGAGTATGTGTATGCACAGGTATCTGTGTATATCCCCTGATTCCTACTGTTCCAAAGCCACTCTTACACAGTTAAACTTCGTCAAACCGACGTTTGTATGGATAATACTAAAAATCAACCTACCGAAGAGAAGTTTGCATGACACGACATGCAGGCGCATGTTCCATTGAATTGCTATCCATCTTTGTTCAATGGAACAGAACACGCTCCATTTTAAAGAGTCGAATTTAACAATTTAACACTGCCATTCAAGAATCGATTTCAACACTTAGGCAATCAAATTGACAAAGTTTTAACATGTACGAGCGGCTTAACTCGAGATACTAGTTTTAACAGTTTTTGTTATCCTAATCTTTGTACTTCGTTCCATGTAGCGATCAGTTCCCAATTCCCTCCTTCAGAACAAAAGTGTTATGCAACGGGCTCTCGTGATACTCATGTAGTCTCTGTACACAATTTATGTAATCCACGCCAGTAGTGGATCCAGAGAATATCTGAAGGGAGAACCAGTCGATAATTACAGCGCTGATAAATTTTCAAAAATTGATGACAAGAGTTCGCTGTATATAATCACTTTCTGCCCAAACTACTGAAATAAGATCCATTCTCCACGTCTATGAAGAGTTTCAAAACAATTATGTTAAGCCAATGATAATGTAGTATGTGTATGACTGCAGCTCTCTGTTTAAATGGTCACAAAATTTCCTCCAAACTTGTACCAGAGTTGCTTCAACTCAGCGAGGGAGCAACTGCCCCCAATTTCATCCCCTCTAAATCCACTCCTGTGCGCCCAGGTGGATTACCAGGTGCCTAACTAAATGCAAACCTCAGGGTCTTAAAGTCGTTCGAAAATTAAGGATCAAATGTCTGCTCCAGTGTACAGAATAGGTCCATCGATCTGTTTGCTTGATTTCGCTGCACTTTAAGTCTTTTTTCGTCAAAGTAAAATACTGTAGTACAATACATTCTCGTTTATCCTAACGACTCGAACTTAAATGCGTAAGGAACTGTTCGGATAAGCTGAAACTTCGGATAAACAAGGATAACATATTTGCTTTTAATAAAAGTAAAATACTTTGCCACATATTGCGGTGCAAGAATAAACTATCAGAGAAGGGTGAATCCATAACAAAGGAGATCGCAACTGTACGCATCTCACCTGCATTCAAAAGGAATATACGCGCATGAATGGTCCATTCAAGTTTGTCGGTGCCCAGATTGCGGATTCGTGAAGCATGTTGACAAATCGCAGAAAGCTTTAATGATTTTGTTTTGAACTACCTTGCAAAATCTCTCCTTTAGCATTGATAAGTATCTTTAAAAACTTGAAAAGTTTTTTCACTCATGGCGTTCGTATAAACGAGGTTCGGATAGACGAGTATTCACAGTATCATGCAAATAAAGTAATTATTATTAATTGAGGTCTGAGACTGGAATAATATCATAAGGTAGGGATCAATGTGGTACAACGAAATATACTGTTCATTTTTTCTTGCTGTCTAGTACTAAATATTAGACGCCAGATTTTCTCTTAGCCGACATTTACCCAACTGAAAAACATCTATCAACAAAGAAAACTTGACCAAGCCTATTAGACTCTATATGGATTTGCCTGCATTTATATAGTACTGTGATGTAGTTTGTTTTTTCCTTTTGCCTCAAATGAGCTCGAAAAACGAAACCATCTTTATCAACCAAGAATTGGAAAAAAGTCAAGGCATAGTAAGGCGTTTTTTCAGAATTTGGTAAAAGTAAAACATATCGAAATATGCTCTTAATGTATTTGCCTCACATTATATAGTGCTATGATAATGCTTGTTTCTAGCCTTTGCTTCAATTGGCTCCAAAAACATCACCATTTTTATCAACCAAGAATTGAAAAAAGTCAAGTGTATAGTAAAAAAGGCATTTTTGCACAATTTCGGTCAAAACAAAACATGTCACAAATATATTCTATACGGACTCGCCTACCTTTAAATAGGACTTTAATGGTGTTCTTTTTTTGCTTTTGCTTCAAATCAGCGCGAAAAACAACGCCATCTTAATCAACCGAGAATTCAAAAAAATGTCAAGGCTATACAAAGGCGCTTTTGCAGAATTTGGGTCAAAGTAAAAAATATCAAAAATATTCTCTATGTGCAATTGCCTGCCTTATATAGGACTATAATGGTGTTTGCTTTCTGCTTTTGCTTGAAATGAGCTCGAAAAGAAACACCATCTTAATCAACCAAGAATTGGAAAAGAGGCTAGTCTATAGTAAGGTGTTTTTGTAGAATTAGGGTCGAAGTAAAACATATCCTAAATATACTCTTAATGGATTCGCCTCCCTCAATTTAATACAGTCATAGTGTTTGCATCTTGCTTTTGCTTCAATTCAGCGAAATAGTCGTCACCATCTTAATCAACCAGGAATTGGAA
>JANTCA010057892.1:2456-17029 GCA_024741275.1 Chironex yamaguchii
ACATTGATGAATAGTTATAAGATCTGTAACACATTGATGAATAGTTATAAGATCTGTAACGGATTGATGAATAGTTACAGGGTCTCTGGTAACTAGTGTAGGTTCTCATATTGTTACTCTGTTATTTATTCTTGTGTTCAATTACTGCTAAAATAATCTTGCTTGTTTGGAGTAGTGAATGGATGCTTTTCTTAGGTTTAGGAAGTAATAAGGTATTTGTGGTAAACGGCACATTTGTTTTTATGTTGATGCAATTGATGAGTAATAGATATTGCAGGCACATGAAAATTTCTGACGTTTATTTGCATTTGTACATCTTAAAATGTTTTGTATCTCTGTCTTTTATTTCGTTGTTTCAAAATATGGTCATGTTTATCGTCATAATAAAATCATAAATGATGTTATTACCCTCTTGTGCTTTTTATTTTCTGTTCTTTTCTACTATAGAAGATAAATAATTTATTTACTTCAGTTTGTAGTTTTATTTCCCCTTAGTCACCTCAAATCACCACAGAGTAAACCATTGTCTTGTCATATGATTTGTCTTGATGGAGAGTTTACGAAGAAATTCAAATTTCTTAAATATCAAATGACTAATCATCAACTACTTTCTCTATTGTCGATGTTTACAAGTAACAGTCTTATACCTTGGATAGTCAAGTCAATTCACTCCCTTAGCCTCACTTCCGTTGCCACATCAAGCAATTTGGCATGGTGACCGTTTCTCTGCATCGCTCGTGTCCGCTGTCAGCCTACTGCACTCTACCAAACTTTTTCCGGTCCATTTTCGCATGTCAGCCGGCCATTCTCCCTTGGTCTTCCCTTTCTCGAGTCTGGCATGCTACCGTGCATCATCGTGTGTGCCAAGTGCCTGTGTCACATGTCCAAACCGTTGAAAATTCCTTCTCTTTACAATGTACAGCAGAGATTTAAGTCTGCCTATTTTTCTGCTTCCTTCCTCTGCGTTCGTTCGTCAGTCTTTGCCGGTTATCCCTTGGACAGATGTAAACTTAATAAGCGAGAATTCACTTTTTACTAAATTCATATCTATATTCCTGCATACTAGATGCATGCACTAAAGGGTAGAGAAGTTGTCATAATATGAAAATTTTCTCATCACACCCGTACTGTATTTCATCTTACATTAGAATGCTGTTTTGTTTTTCTTTACACAACACTTGGGCATAATGCCTTGACTTTATGCAGTATTAAAAGTCTCAACACGTTTGGAAGCGATTGGCAATAAAATATAATTGGCATTTTTAAACAAAACCTTACATACGAAATCTTCTAAGTGACGTTAACATATCTAGGTGACATTTGCCTGGAATTTTTATTAGTATCATCAGGCTTTAATTGTATGGCAGGGTATCACTGAAATATTACCGGGCTCGAGTTGAAGCAACTACACTTAACAGCACTTTGGCAGCACTCTCCTCTCACGGCGCGTAAAAACATTGCAATTTTTCTATTGATGATCTTAACTAGATTCTATGGTTCTATACTAGCAGGATCGATTCAAAGCAACTCGTTCATTTTTAACATATCAGCTGAAACAGTGAGTGTGTTTGATAAAGAAGTAAATAGGCTAATAGTCTCCTCACTGCAATTAGCGACAGCAAATGACCTTTTTGGTTCGCTATCTCTAGTTCTTCCAAAACTGAAAATTTAAAAAGATTCACCTACCAAGTTTTATGTAAGATATATGGTTAATGCATTTAACTGAATTAAAAATGCTAAAGCTGAAGAGATAATCAATGAAATTGACCTGTTGGCAACAACAACGAGTTCAAAAATGTCTTGCAACATCCATTCTTATCAACTACTTACTATGTCTTCTTCAATCTCTCTTGTTTCCATCCATACTCTGTTAGGCAATATACAGGTGTCGATGTTGGCATCGTATGGCAACTAAGCTGCTTTGTCTTTTAGCATTTGCGTCCCTGAGATGGGACTGGAGAAGTAGCTATACAATGACAGGTTTTTTTAAAGGAAAAGCATTTGGTTTACACAATCATGAATACGAAAAATATGTACATCATGGTAAAAAAACGCACACCGTAGAAACGTCATAGCTATAGTTTAGTGTCGAGCATTTGCACAGAAAGTATTTGGCAATGGTCTGTTATTCTTTCGTTTCTCATGGCTAATGATGCAGTACCACTCTGTATTTCAGCATATCAGTGAATGGGGCATGATGGCCAGATTCAGAGAGAATGTAGACGAGAAAAAGATTGCAGCAGGGCATAGCATGGCTTTTCGCAAATGAAGTTGTTAGGAATGCAAAATTGACCATAATGGAGGTGGTATGAAAATCAATGGTTATTGTTCAAATGTATGGAATCCAATACAAGTAGCAGGAATATGATTTTTTATAAGGATCAATCCAATGCGACAGAAGGGCTGATACAGGCATAAGGAATCAAGTTTAAATGTTATTTATAGCATAAATGTTGTTTATAACATTTCTCTGGGCTGATATTTGGAACGCAAAATCAGACAATCTGGCCTCGTTGGGAAGTTGACCTAGCGCTTCAAAATGAGACAACAACAAACACACCTATGCTTTCTTACTAACTCAATAAATAAAAGAAGTGTAAACTCGATAAGATAAAAGTCATTTGGTAGACGATACCTACATAGTTTTGCTTGAGTAACATTGACCATATTATCCATACCATTGGCTAGTATTAAAGCATAAAAATGTTTCTGCGATCAAAGCTCTTGAATGTGCAGAGGTTCGTCAAGGTTTGCAAGAGGTGCAGTAAACACAGCTGGGCTTATGTGAACAGTATTTTTGTTCATCGACATGGTCGACACATCTTACAAGTGACTGCAGCCATTGGTGTTTTAGCTGGAGTTGGTGGTACATTGCTGACTGTATTTGATACGTTAAGTGCCAACGGCGAGAAGAGGAAGAAAAAAATGGTTATCTTAGGGTCAGGATGGGGAGCAGTTAATTTCATCAAGCACCTGAATTCTGATCTATATGATGTGTCCGTCGTGTCACCCACGAATTATTTTTTGTTTACTCCATTCTTGCCGAGTGTTACCGTAGGAACAGTTGAACCAAGAAGTATTGTCGAGCCAATAAGAAGGATTCTTGGAAAAAAGAAAAGTAACAGTCTCACATTTTATGAAGCAGAATGCTATAATGTTGATACTAAAAATCAAAGGGTATATTGTAAAGATGTATCAGGTGAGTGGTTTGCCCTTCACCATGTAATGTTCTTCTAGTCTAGACATTGAGATACTACAGGGTTGTGTTTCAAAGGATCTGACTTAAAAACGTAAAACGCAAGATCGGCTTCGGCCCTGTTATTATATAGTCTTATAGATGGTAGGTTGGATATTAAACTTGTATTTAAGGAAAAACGTCCCTTTTTCAAGCATGTGACCCGAGACGTTGGTAGTGAGAGTAAGGTGTATGATATTAATACTCCCTCCTATGAAGTTTTTGCCTGCACATTACTTTACAGGTAAGTGATGGTAACGGACTTGATATTTATATATTGTGTCGGTGTGTATGGAGCAAATGAATACTACGGCAATGCCATTTTTATTAATGTGTTTTTGATGATGATGATGATGATGATGATGATGATGGTGATGATCATTGGTGATGATCTTTGATGATAATGATTGATGATGACAGTGACTGATGACAATGATTGATGATTAATGATTAAAATTATGATTGATGATTAAAATTATGATGATTGATAATAATGTTTGATGATGATGATTGCTGATAACTGTGACTGATGACAATTATTAATGATTAACTATGATGATTGATGGCAATGATTTATGATGATGTTTGATGATGATGATGATGATGATGATGATTGATGATGACAGTGACTGATGATGATTGATGATGACTGGTGGTGATGGCTGATGACAGTGATTGATGATGATTGATGGTGATGATTGGTGGTGACGATTGATGACTGATGGTGACAATTGATGGCAATGATTGATGATTATGTTTAATGATGACAATGACTAATAAGAATGATTGATGACAGTGATTGATGATGTGAATGCTGATGACAAAATACTATTCCATTCTGATTCCTTTAAAAAAATTATTCTATTTCAGGTGTTGTTGGGAGAATGTCTGAGTTTGACTTGTCATATGATGTATTGGTGGTTGCAGTTGGGGCAGAGACTCAGACATACAATACACCAGGGTTGAAGGAACATGCACACTTTCTAAAGGACATCAAGGATGTGCAAGGTATACGCAATGATATTATGGATTGTCTAGAGAGTGCAGGCTACCCTGGTCAGACAGAGGAGGAAGTGAAGAGATTGCTTAGTTTTGTGGTTGTTGGTGGTGGACCAACAGGTATAGTTACTTCTATATTTTGTGTATATTAACATTTGGCCGGAACCCAGACCCCTTCCCCTGTTAAGGAAAGCCTACTTGACCTTGACCCCAATTTGCACCAGTGGCAGCATGTGGCTTTTTTCATCAGAGGAGGGGGCCAGCAGGGTAATTGTACCTCTTCCTACGAAAAATATAGTTGTCAAGCTTATGAGGGGATTGGCAGCTAGGCAGTTTTCTTACAAATTTTAAATTTTACAATGTTAGGGATAGAATAACCAATCCCCACATGAACACAATTTCTTGAACTTGACATTTAAAAGAGAACAGAAAGACATCGACTTTTCTGGCTGCATTGCTTTCCATGATAAGAGATATGATCCACAAATTGAACTATTGATCTCTTTAAGGCCAAGTCTGCATCTCCTGTGCAACTTGCCAATAAAAATGGGATATTCACTGTAAAAATGCATTTACTTCCTAAGTTGTTGTTGTCATTGCATAGCTTCAGATTCCTTGCAGTGGGCAGAATCCAACTGCAAATAGTGTGATGACAATTTACGTCACTCCTTTCCATGAACTACATTTTACGAGCTTTTTTGCAAGCAGGGATTCTAATTTTTCTTGGATTGTGCTTCATCTTATCTGTGTTTCAATCCTCCTTGCTGAAAGCAACCTTTTCTGGCAGTGGAGCTAATGCGACAACCACAGTAATGGAATACACTTGACATAGGGCTTGGTATGTGTCTATGAACTTGTAATGAAGGTGACAGATGATAGCAAGTATGTTGATAAATGAAGTTGGCCTTGTTCTTCTCTGTCTCTCATCTATTGTTTCAACAGCAACTCTACCTGTCACTTATTTAGCAGCACCTATCAGACCCTCACAGCTTTGATTTGTGCACGATCCTCATCTATGAAATTGTCAAGTTTAGCAAAAGTATCATCATCATCATCAAATCATCATCAGTCGTTGTCATCAATCATCATCATTAATCATCAACCATTTTTATCAGTCACTGTTACCAGCAATCATCATCATCAGCAGCAGCAGCACCACCACCATCATCATCCTCATCAATATCTATGTTATCTTCACTGTGAAAGACCAGACTAAGCTTCTTGAATGTCGCAGAAAGCTAAATAGCTCATCAGCTCATATCCAACAGTCCGGCTTGTATATCTGGCAAAAACATTCATGGGCCCTCTGAAGATCAGAGTCTTGTACTGTTGAAGGAGGTGAGGAGAGCAATTTGGGCAAGGAATGGAAAAGTTACTAGCAAGGGTGAACTTTTTTTAAAACCTCTCCCTAATTCCACTGGACACTTTGTCCATTGCAATATAGAATGTCTCACACTTCCAATGAACTGATGCTGTCAGAGCTGGGTCATGCCTGGCCTGCTCATGATCCACCATCTTTCAATTTCTTATTCATGTTAACTTCCATAATACTTCTGCTGGAATCTCATGATGATTACAATGTTTGCTTCTCCATCATTTTGATAGCTTATGTGCAAATTATCAAGCTTTGCTTGTTGCTAGGTCTTCCTGTTTGGCTCAAATATAACTCAAACATGACAATTTCACCAATAGATCTTAAATGATCACTTCTTTGGGTTGGCTTCCATCCTGGAACTCGTATTTATACAATGGTCACAATTAACTGACCCTGACTAGGTAAGTGCTCACCCTTACCTGACTCCTCAAAATTGGCTCCCCAACTGTAATTAGTATGTATCACATGCTTTTAGTCGGACATGATCTTTAAAGTAGTTAACAATTTTCCAAATCATAAACTTGTCACTAGGTCATAGGGAATATTTCACTCTTTTTGTAAAAATTTTGACTTCCTGTTATATGTTTTAGAAAAGCTATTTCCTTTCAGGTGATTTTTGCAGTTTATCAAAATTATTTTCTATAGACCAATGTAGTCAACAAAAACATCTAAAATTTGAAGAATGGAATATCTGTCAAAGAATATACACTTTATTACTTAAAACCAATGAAACAGGTTATATGTTCAGTACTTATTTCAATGGTGACAATGCTGTTGTATATGCTGTTTGACCATGATCAAGTAAAATGCATTGTTTTACTCCTGCAGGTGTTGAATTTGCAGCAGAATTGCATGATTTCTTAAAAAAGGAGTTGAAAAAGCAGTACCCTTACATTACAGACAAAATGTCCATAACTTTAATTGGAGGTCACAATAAACTTTTAAGTGCCTTTGATGAAGAGGTGAGATGTTTTGACATGCACCTTGATCAATTATTTTATCCCACACAATTTTCTATATTGTTATTATTAGGTTAATTTGTGTTACTCAGTGGTTGGTGTTACTCTAAACTCTTATTGCTACCATGTTTGATTGGCTTTTTTTCTGTGGTTTGCTTTCATTGCAGCCTAGATTCTAGTTGTTTTACACAGTATTTCTTTCAACATTTGTAATTAGTTCTTTAAAGTGTAACTAGCAATGTGGATCTAAATCTGCTATTCAAGCTCCAGAAGGAAAGTTGTTATTGAAATTTGTAAATATATTGGTAGAATTGTGTTCAAAATCAAGAAGACACTGATTTATTCAGTAAATTATTTCAGATTATTTTTTCTGAAATTGCAGTTGTGTTAAATTAATAAATTGATCTTAGCAACATTTTTAACATGTATCATCTATTGGTAATAGATAATAATTATTCTATAGGACTGAAAAGTCAACTGTGACAATGGTGTACTTTAATGATTCCTTGATAAGTAAACTTGCTCATAATATTCCCTAAATCCTGCACTGAAAATTTCAAAATAGTCTTGAGTGTGTTTTCTTTTGGTCATTTCATCATGCAGTTGTTCTGATTAGTTCATTTATTTATTTGTTGATAAATCATGGGAGTGATCTGTGATTCACCTGTACAAAAATGCACAGTAGGCCTGAACAAGCCATTTCTCTTGTTGTCAGGCATACGAAACAGTGAAAGCACACCATTTCAAACTACAGCACACAGACTTATTGGTGCGTACATTTATATGGAAGGCATAAACTGGATTTATGTGTATGAGGTGGATACTGGACTGATAAAGGACTGTGATACGATCATTAAGAAGACCTCATTAGGACAGATAATTGACACATATGTATCGGCATAGGGGTGCTTAAGATTTGGTGGGGGGGGGCTGCAAATTTTCTGCCCGAATGAACAGTAGGGGGTAGAACATTTGTATTCTGGCAGCATTGCTTAAAATATAACATATCTATATCTTACTCTATTCAAGTTTCAAGATGAAAACATTCTTGTCATATT
Source organism: Chironex yamaguchii (assembly GCA_024741275.1). Classification (NCBI taxonomy): domain Eukaryota; kingdom Metazoa; phylum Cnidaria; class Cubozoa; order Chirodropida; family Chirodropidae; genus Chironex; species Chironex yamaguchii. Next base: position 10,083 of record JANTCA010057892.1, read on the forward strand.
CTTGGGCTGTCATCTTTGAAATGGACTAATGGAAAAGATAAGATGAAAATACTATTACGGCATGATTCTTCTGTCATCGTGCTTGCCCTCCAACTTTAGGAAACTTGTACGAAATTCTGAGAACTCAAAATCTGATAATTCCAGGAAACTTCTAGTCATGCCCAAATTTGGAATTTTGACGCATGTGTATCAAAGCTGAAACTCTACCATTCTGGTTTTACCCAAATACATTGTGAAAGTCTTTCCAAAAATTTGCCTGACTGATATTTGTTTGTGTCCAAATGGGGGGTGCTGATGCCCCCAGCCCCCAAGGCTCCTATGCCTATGCACATATGATATTAGTGACAAAGGTCAAAGATATTTCAAAATGGTTTACAACCTTTTAGTCTCAGAATAGTCGGAAAGGACAGGAATGTCATGTGTGATTTAATAACAAGTCTAAATTAGAGAATCTTTTTTGCTAAAATGTATGTAATGAGTAGAAAATGATGCCTGTGATCACAAATTTGCCATTTTTCTCATTGTATTTAGATAAGTCATTACGTAGAAGAGAAGTTTTGTCGTGATGACATTCATTTGATGCAATCAAGAGTTACTGGTGTTGGAGAAAATATGATTTTGGTTAAGGAAAAGGGTTCACAAGAATGCAAATCTTTACCATTTGGTTTATGTGTATGGGCAGCAGGTATTGCTCCAAGGGCTTTGACAAAGCAAATGATTAGTGCTATTCCAGAACAGAAGAACAGGTAATATTTTCATGATCACTGTTGCTTTAAAATAAACCTTTCAACAATGGAATTGTAATATTGTGAGCTCCAATGGAAATTGAACATGTCTAAGTACCTTTTAACTCTTACTTTTGTTGCCAATGCTGCTCTTTCACAATGGCGTGAAGATGATTTGCTTTGGGTCTTCTTGGCTTGTACATTGAATTTCTCGAATTTGTCTCCATGTCTAGGTCAAGTTCTTTTGAACATTTTAAATTACTTGTAAAATGTTAGTGCTATTGACTGCCTCTGGTGTAGTGACTAAAGTTGGTCAGTAACTTTGAGAGATGGGAAACATTTTGTATTATCATACATTGTTTTGGAGTAGATGTTTTATTGCACAATCATAAGTTTAATGCCTTAGGCAATAAAAGTCCTAATGATCAAGTCTTTTTCCCAAAGTTAATCAAAACCGATCCAAACACAGGTCATTCATTGAGAGACATATTTCACTAGAAGAGAACCTTCATATCTGTTTTGGCTCTAGGTAACTTAAATAAGCATATTAATCTCCCAAACTATATATGTGTGATGATCTATTTTCCAATAAATCCAAGTACAGGGTATGTTACAGCCACTGAAATATTGCCATCTAAAACTGACAGTTTTATGGACCAAATGTCAACAATGTAGTGATACACTGGATTAATATCTTTACGAGCCAATCATTTTAGCCAAGGATTTTTGTAAATTTAAAAGATATTGGAGCTCAATAATATGAAGAAGAAAGTCAAATGCTTTATTGCTGCCCCCACTTCCCTCCATGGGCTTCCTGTCTATTGTGTTCTGAAGTACGTAAGCTGATACATAAAGTTGTTTTCTTGTTACATTGGATTCTGAAAAAGAAAGCATTTTAAGCTGAAAATTGTTCTTGTTGCAAGTTTTGGGAGGAATTGATGATATCATCCTGTCTGAGGTGGAGACAGATGCGTCTGAAGTAGCATCAACAGGTATTCTCAGCTATGATGGTAAACCTGTGCATATTTGGTATGGACTTCATGACTGGAGGTCTTAAGCCCTTAAAACTGACAAGAAGTTTAATTTCTGCTTGTTTGATTGGTGCCATAAAGGAAAGAGAGAGAAACAATTTTTTCATTTCATTGAGAATTGAGCTTTCTAGTTATAGTTTTTGTCATCATATAATGACCAGAGAAAGAGAACTTCTACCCAAAGTCATGTGTACTTTTGGAACTAAAGATTGAATGTTTAAGCTTTATGAATCACGTTGTCATTAAAAAGTCACAAAACTTGAAACTGGATAATGGATAAAGAACTGGTATTTCAGGGGCGGCTCGAAGTGAAAGAAAATAGGTAATCAATTTCGGTTTGCCAACAAGTGCTTTTGGCCATGCCCATATTTCCTTTATTATGAGACCACACCCATTGTCACCTGTCACATCCGGTCCTCTGAAGTTTTGTAATAATCAGCAACAAAGCATGAATGGCTTATATGTAAAAATGAATTTGTAGGCAGAGGCTTATCCGATGGGAGGGCTTATTCGATGGGTGGGCTTAGCAGAATGTTACGATAGATATGTGAAACTGTTATGATTATTCAATAGAAAAAAACCATTTCCCTTGTAAAACCTTATCTTTGATTTGACATGACAGGAACAGATTCCAGCATTGTAGCATTGAAATGGGTTGCTTAAAAAAGCTGAAGGATACTGTTATCTGCCTCTAGCACTCTCATACCCAGGCCTTAAAGCCAATCTTGCATAAAACACAGTCATTTTGACATTTCCTAGATTCAATTACCTCTATTCAAGGGAAGGGAATTGTGTGCAAAAAGTAATTCAGAGGTTGGTGCTAAATCGAGGACTTACTGTATGGATAAAAAAATTCAACGCAAGGGAAGAAAAAACTAACACAACCAGAAAATTATGAAACTTTCCAATAAAAAAAATTAAAAAACTTTTTTGGAACTAAATAATTTTTCAAAAGCTAAATTCTGAGATCTATACTCATTACACAAGACTCGATCCATGGCAAAAGGTCTGAAATGATTGTTAAAGACCAACAGTGCTGAGGTAATCAGGTTGCAGAATGACTATGTTGCTGCAATGTGCTCTCTGGTGTAATGTAATCTGTTCCTTAGAGAATTACGTCATGACGCCCAGAAAAACAAACGTGAGGTAATCAGGAAGGGCAATGATTACTTTGCGGCCAACATAACCTGCATGTTGCTAACCTAATCCTCAAATTCAACAGATATTATACTCAACAAAGACGATGTATGCAGACGTATAAACACCTAATTATTGGTTATCTTTGAGTCAATATACTTCAAAGAGTACACCTTGAAGGCTCTACTTCGTGATTGTGCTGCAACAAAGATTCAAGGCATTGAAAATGTCCTCTTTTATATCATTTTGTGAAAAATGGAAAAGCACTTTTTGGAAAAGAAATTTTGAAAAAGATAGGTAATCAGCGATTACCTGGATTACCGCATCCCCCACCCCAACGCTGCCCTTTTAAACAATTTTTCAGGTGTTGTTATGATTGTATGTGTCCTGTGTTGCTTCAAATCAGCCTCAGCCTTGATGACCAGAGCTCCATATCTTTATGCGATATCATGGATTTGAAAGATTAGTGATAAGTGAAGTTAATTTAGGGAAAAGGCATGGTTATGCACATGAACAAGTAGCTTTCAATGTTGGTACAAGAATCACATTTTGCATTGGTTTCCCAAGGCATGATCTGTACCAAAACCATGAGATACACAGTGAAGAAAAACATCATTTTTAATTGTATGTGTAGTGGTTGAATTGGTGACATTTTTTCTTGTTTTTATTTTTCAAAATGATTCTTTCTCAGTCAGACGAATGTTAAAGCTAAGTTTCATCAATGACAATGGACACAATGTTTTGCCTTTTTCAATACTTTAACATTTGTAAAGTTAAATGACATAACTTTCTAGAAGCAGGAAACTGAAATTTTGCAATTTATCCTTTTATTTCAAGTTAACATGTTACATGTTACACTTACTTTATTTTGTGTGTAATGCTGTTTTTTTAATTTTTGTTTATTTTGTACTGCATTAGTTTCTTGGGTATTCATTGTAAATGTGTTTTCTCATTCTTTGGCCATTGATTTTTCTTAATCATAGCTTCCACTGTCACCTTTAAAAAGTGTTATTATATTTGCTTGGAAACTTTGTGGAAGCTATTGGTACATGGCTGAGTTTGAAAGTGTAATAAAACTAGAAGACTGAATTCTTTATTGTACACTATTTTGAAATATGCTTAGTCTTAGCATTACACTTCTATATTTGTGGTTTCTCACAGTTTACATCTTGATAGTCTTGCAATACAAATGGTATTGCTCTGGACGTCAAAGATATATGACTGTCAAAAGAGGGTTTTTGCTAGAATTGTCAACCACTGTTTACTTTTACCTCTCATGTCAGTGGAAGAAACCAAAAGAGTGAATTTTGCAATGTTGCATATACATATTATGCAACAAAGGGAATCTGTGGAATGCACTCAATCCAAAACCTATTCTAAAATGTAGGACAGATTTTGTTTCAGCATAGCTGTTTATGTGTTCTTTTCATATTCGCTTATCCCCATAATAATTCAGTTTGCAAATTACGACCTTACTTAATTTGAGTTTATGAGTACATTTTATTGCCTATTACTAATCAACATTTCACAGGAATGCCTTGATAACAGACTGTTATCTCCAAGTAAAAAATGCATCTGGCGTTTTTGCAATTGGAGATTGTGGAACTGTGGAACATGATAGACTAGAAAAAAATGTAGATGAGTTGTTCAGTAAAGCCGATGTTAACAAAGATGGTCTTTTAAGCCTCAGTGAATTTCAAGGTAATGTTGTTTTTTACCCACACCTGTAAAATGTACTTGAGCATAGCTAATAATCATCAGCAGTAGGAGCATCAGTATCATCTTCATTGTCATCATCATTTTTATCAGCATGATCATGACCAGTTTGTCATTGTCATCATCATCATTGTCATTGTTGCTTTCATGACGGTAATCGTCATAACCATTGGCATGATTACCATTAGCACTTGTCGCCATTTTGTGTAGGTACAAAAGAAAAAGCTACTTGTTAGTATACATGGCATAGCTAGCTATAAGCAAAGTTTAGAAACCGTTTCAAAAATGTTTGTTATAAGTTGCTATAAAGGTCAATAACCTCTAACTAAACCAACGTAAATTCCATTGTTTTAAAGAGGTAGCAAAGAATGTTAAGCTGTAAGTTTCAAAGCTTGTGAAAAGAAAATCCAAAACCTTTGAAGAATTTTGTTGTGTCAAAATTTTGTAACTAGTGCTTTGGAGCATTCTGCGTTTGACATATGGTAGAATGCATGTTTGTAGTAGCTATAGCCATTTATTCATTCTTAACATTTCAAAAAAATTTGCTTAATTTATCATTTTTATTTTGACTGTGTGTATTTTCTGCTAGAATTACCCATTAACTACGATATGTGATTTTTATCTCTGTCTAGTTCTTTATGTGTTAGACTTATGACTGTGATTGCTGACTTGTCTTTCATAGAGATCTAATCTTACTCTACTAATGAAGATAAGCAGGCTGATAATTCTAGCAGGGCACGTCATGAGACAAACTTATCAACCCCAGTTCCCCAAACTGTTTGGTCTGAGTTATAGTCAGCACTTTGCAAATTGAACGTTATTCTGCCTTGGAAGTAACATAATGCACACATATAGCTAAAGCAATAGGTATGCTGAGATACGCAGCAAGTATTGTTTGATCTTTCCATAGACATCATGGAAGAAGCTATGGTAAAGTACCCTCATCTCTCTTTGCATTTCAAGAAAGCATATAAAAAGTCTTTGAAAGGGTGCGTATATCCATACTTGTTACAAACTATTATTCCTGTTGTAAGTATATACCTTTACGACATATAGATGTATTATATTGCATGTTATTTGTGTTATAGCAGTATCATTTATTTATTATATAGTTGCTATAGAACAACATATGTTATACAGTGTCAAAGATATTGCATTTTCTACACAGAACTGGGAAGTATGAAATATATACGATTTAGATACATAAGGCATAGCGCAATTCCGTAGTACCGCGTATTTGAAAATGGAATTATTTTAAGTAATACAACTATGTGAAAAACTTCAATCAGGATCAATCCGTGAATTTTTCGATCAACAATGCCTTAAGCATGTTGGTAGAGAAAACGTGAAACGAAAAAAGGAAACAAACGATTACAGCAAAACGAAGAACAGAAGGGTAAAGGAGAGAAAAGGAACAAGGAAGCATTACATAGAGATAAACAAGAAAAACATAAAAACCAAACAAATGGTAAAAAGGGTTGGGCTCAGGAGAATTAAAATTTTTAAACCAGTTTGGTAATGACGTACGTTTTCCACGGTTTGGTAATAATGTACGTTTTCCACGGGTGTGGTAATGACGGGTACGTTTGTTTTTGGTGGTTTTACTCTTGATAATGTCTTTTATTGTTTGCTGATTAGGGCCTTCGATGCGATCGACAGCAACAAAGATCGAATGTTGAGTGTTGACGAATTTCGTACATTCCTCAAACAAGTGGATTGTGACCTTAAAAGTTTACCCGCCACAGCTCAAGTTGCTGCTCAGCAAGGGAAATATTTGGGTAAGTTATTGTCAAATTATGGAGCCAGTATTCAGCAAGGCAATTCGATTGATTTCGAAACAGAAGGAGCTACTCCATTTATTTATCACCACTTGGGTTCATTTGCGTACGTCGGAGGTGATCGAGCAGTGCTCAATTTACCAATCATTGGGAGCTTCATGGGACTTGGTACAATGTGGCTGTGGCGTGCAACATATACTAGTGAATGTGTGGGATGGAGAATGAAAGCAATGATATTGTTTGACTGGTTTAAAACAAGTGTATTTGGAAGAGATACTTCACGGATATAGTTTAGGGGTAATCGGATTTAGGGGAGTTAAGACTTTATGATATTATGAACATATGTTACACTGGAATACAAGACATCGCTTCTTTCAGCTATCTTGATGCACAGTGATATCAATGTCACTTTTGCTAGCTTACTTTATGTCTTCATTAATTGCTTTCTTTTATCAATTCTCTTTCGTTTTTTCCCTTGTGTCATTGTGTGTGTGTGTATGTATGTATGTATGTATGTATGTATGTATGTATGTATGTATGTATGTATGTATGTATGTATG
>JANTCA010057903.1:1955-17023 GCA_024741275.1 Chironex yamaguchii
GATAAGTAACAAGATGGACAGCAAGTAACAGGATGGACAGCAAGTAACAAGATGGACAGCAAGTAACAAGATGGACAGCAAGTAACAAGATGGACAGCAAGTAACAAGATGGACGATAAGTAACAATGTAAGCAACAAGTAACAAGATAGACGACAAGTAACAAGATGGATAACAGGTACTAGAATTGAGAATAAGAAACAGTATGAACATCAAGTAACAAAATGGACAATAAGTAACAAGTTGCGTAACAGGTAACAACACAATGGAAAAGACGTCACAAGATAGACAACAAGAAGCAAGATGGACCGTAACCCACAATGTGGACAACATGTAACGAGATGGACAGCAACTAAGAAGATGGACAACAGGTTACAAGATGGACAATTAGCAATAATGTGCACAGTAAGCAACAAGATGGACAATAAGCAAGAAATGGAAGGCAAGTAACAAGATAGACAATAAGCAACAATATGGACAACAATTAACAAAGTGGACAACAAGCACCAAGATGGACAGTAAGTAACAATTTGGACAACAAGTAACGTGATGATCGGCCGGTAACAAGATGGTCGATACGTAACAATGTGGGCAAGAAGGAACAAGATGGAAAACAAGAACAAGGTGGACAATAAGCTGCAGGATATATGCTCCATTGGAGAAAATGTCCACGAAGCCACTGTTGAACGTCTCATGGCAAAAAGGGAAAAAACAACAAGTGCATTTAAGACAAAGTGATTATAGAAACAATAAAGAAAAGAAAGTTGAAATTTTATGGACGTAACGTCCCGGTAGGATAAACCACTACGTCATTACTACAGGGAAGGCGTTCGAGGAGAAGAAGACGTCAGAGAATCTGGTTTGATGATCGTCAACGAGCGGTCTCGGATTGAACTCAAAATGTGACATCATGGATGCAGCTACTGTCCACTAAAGATTATGGTTAATGATGATTATTGTGACGACGATGATAACCATAACGATGATGATAACGAAAGATGAATACAAATGTTAGTCTGTCGTGTTTGTCAAAGCCATATTGTAAAACCATCTGGCCTTGCATAAAATTATCTTAAGCCTTGACACTATATTTTGTACATTGCGGCAAATTCAGCAAGAGCTGGAAACAATTTCGCGTTGTTGTTTGAACTACACAGTAACGAGACACATTGATTCCAATGGTTTATGTGGAAACGCATTTTTACAAACAACGCCGACTCTACTTTTTGCTGCAGTTTCCATCACACAGAGTTGTTTGGATTGCCTTGTATTCTTTCAATGCTTTCATTTGACTGCACTCGAGTGATTAGAATTGTCAAGTTTCGGGTGTAGTTATACATTGCTTATCAAAAGATGCTGGACGTAATGCTATGCATCATGGATGAAGCATCTGTATCTTTATCTCCGTCATAATTTATTTTTATTTTTTCAAATTTTCTGCTGTTATCATTGTGCTTGATAACTATGCCCTGTCTTCTTTTCGTGTGAGCTGTTTCCGTAGTCTGATCCTTCTCGCTTGCCATCAGTGTTTCAGCCGACAGGTACGGAGTAATATTTGAAAACGTTTAATTCTGCCATCTTGTGACGATATTTCTATTTATGCGAGAAGAAAACAAGCCCATCATCACTTTTGAATTAAGGCGATGTACTGTGATTTTTATTTTAATATACACAGATCAGGCCCGACATGACTGGCCCATGAAAGGCTCCTCCGAACCGCTATTTCCTGTCGAATCGAACCAAGATGATGAGGTGTTTTCGCCGAGTTTTCCACATTCTTTAGTCGACAGAATGATTCCTGGGAGCGAAGATTTCTCTTCTCAGGTCTCTCTTAGAAGTGGTCATAGTTCAGTCGAAGTCGACGGCAGGAACGTGCCTGCGTTAAGCCGAGAAACATCCATTTCGTCTGAGGATGACTTACAAAGTAGCCAACCAGCAGACGGATATGGGGCCCATCACCCTTCTAGGGAATTACGACGGAAAACAACCATACACGAATTGTTTGAAGCCTTCGAGGCTGCTGATTTAGAAAAGCTTCGACAAATCGCCAATAGCATTCGCACATTTGATAGGTAAGATTTTTAAGCAGCGTGCTACTATCTTGCATAGTTGGTTCTCATGCCACTGTTAGCGAAGTTACAAGGACTAAGGATTAATTTGAGTAGGTGCCTGTTACTCTTGTTGTGATGTCGCACCCTCTGGCTTGAAATACCGTTGTTTAGCCACTGTACCGCAGCGATGTAGCTAAGAGTTAAGCATTTGAAATTCCAGAAATGTTAAGATTAGCATTTGCTCCAGGTATGTTGGCCGTTAACAATGGGTACCATGGTGTGTTGTGCCATGTCAACTTTATCATTGTTGTCTTTTACGGTGGCCAGAAGACAATTTAAATGGAGCTCGTTTGAGCTGGAGTAATCATTTGAAAAGGAAATTATGATAGCTTTAGAAATTGGCTAGTGAAAGCGAAATGTTTGAGATATGAACTCGGATTTGCAACATTATAGTTTATTAATGCAATACCGTACCCATCGTCTTTATACTTGTGGCCTTGTGAGGCCTACCTTTGTTGCCCTTCTGCTCCGTTTGTTGTTTGAAATCGAGGTTGTAAGGACTGATTGAAATGTCATTGTTTATGATGTAAAATCGTATCGTAGATGTCGTATGCCATGAATTATTTTGGTGTTACTACAAATAAAGGTAATTGGTCACATGTAGTTTTAAAATCGTAGGAAATTTCTTCGCTTAATGTGGTAACAGAACTTTTATGAAGCGGGAAAACACTCTAGGGCAGAGTAACCTACCTAGTTGCAACCCCAAGGCCTGCTTATCGTAAAGATGGGCAACTAGTTGCAATGAGAGCAAAGTTATACTTGTACGTCTCAACACACTTGTTTAGATTGTCATATTTACACGCCGCATTTAGCACAACACATTTGAAGTCATGCATTGGCCTGGGAATAATGTACCTTACCAGGGGAAGTGATCTTCTGTCCAGACTTAATGCTGTGCAGTTAGCACGCGGGTGGTTTTAAATCTTTGATCAAATTCTCTTGAGATGATTGTGACTCGATAACTTACAGTCCTGGTACAACTTGTGACTTTCATTGCTTAATCCACTTCACCCCATTTTACAATGTTGGTATGTGAGGTGATAAAGGATAACATTGATAGCAACTGTTTAACGGAACATTTCTCGAGGTTTGTGCTACTGCTTTGGAGACAGCAACATTGTAATTTGGGGGTAGGGTGCAGCATAAAGAGGCAAGGGTAATTTTTTTAGTTAAAGAGTAACTTTGAGCTTTCGAATTGGTAGATGTACCAAGGTCTTTTGGCAGTGACCTGGTAGTGCATATTCATTGTGATTAGGAGGTATAAAGTCAGAGAAAGTGTTCCTTAAACCAAACGAATACCTTCTCCAAAATGTACCTTGGTTCCGACCTGTCTTCTCATTTCATGCCTGTGTTCTTTCGTTTGACCTGAAAGTCGCCTACGGAGTTCGTGTTGACAAAGTGTTTGGACATCTGATTTCTTCCTAAAAAGTGCTGTTTTAAATGCTTATGTAGTGCTATACACTGTGTTAACTCTACCTACAGTATGTTTAAGCCCAAAGAACAAAAAACAAAACTTGTTAAGGTGAAGTCTAAAATGCTGCCTGTATGTTTGAAGTTGAATAATACTGGAAAGATAACAAGAGGTCCACGTAAAACGTCATTAGTTTGTATAGAAAGTGGGGTTATTTACTTTTACTGTCTCGTTAAGCGTAGTCACTTTTCATATCGCTTTTTGCCATAAGTTTTGAATGGGATAGTTCTTTCTGGCCATAGGTTTGGTTAAAATATCAGCCGTGACCAGTTGAGGACAGAAGTTGTATTGTAGCCGTTTTTACGTATTGTCGGCCTTTTAATTCGTTGTAGGAAAACGTCTCTCCGCAAAGTCGATACGGTGGATAAAAGTCAGCCTTTTATTGATGACCATTTAACACAAATGGTGAGTTTTCCCGTTAAATAAACGCTAGACGATACACACTGTAAGTGTCTTTAGCGATCTTTGTTTAGGTATAACAAGTCAATTTAGGGTGATGTCACATATATTTTGGTGTGACCACTGACTGGTTCTTTTGTGGAAGTATAGTCCCAGCCCTCCTTACCTCTACTTACACGTATGATGGATACACTGTCTACTACTGATGCTGTCGAATGACTAAGGCCTTGTAAGTCGAAAATTCGCGTATTGATCGTTGTTTTCTTAAAAATTGTCATGAAATTAAGGTTTGTGTAAGGTTTGTCCATACATGCAATTTTTGACTAATTCGCCTTAGCATGTCTAAATAATGGGTTAACAAAAACTATTTCATTTCTTTTAGCTACATATTCAACACTTCGACAGGTCGTCTTTAAGGCATATTGAACGTCAAGATGCCTCGATTGGTGACCAGGAATAAGAGATATAACACAATCTTGCATTTCAGTTCTCCTGTGTACACCATGTATGATGTAGGTTTTTCTTTACTGATGCTAGTTTTGTAAATAATGATCTGTTAAGTGTTGGCATTGTTGAGATTTGCTTGCATCTACAATTGTCTATAGATCATAGTTGTAGATGTATTGGTACTGTGCAAGAAAGAATGAAAAGTTAAACTTGTAGAACAATTCAATCTGGCAACTTTGAACTTGTTATGGCAAAGGAAACGAGAACAAGCAGTGATTAACGATACCATCAGTAGACTTGAACATTTGAAGGCCAATCCGCGGACGCCAATTCCGTTCCATCATTATCTTTTTACATGATTATGCTCATTTGCTTCGGTTTCTCATTTGTCACACTCTGCTAGATGTACTTCACAGCAACGTGGCTTTGAAAATAGCACTGTAATCTTTGCTTAAAAAGGTCGACTAATTTGAAGCAAACTGTTGTTTGCAACGAAATAATCTTACTCTTTAATGCTTCAATTGACCATTACTGACCCAAAAATATTGCCTATACATCAAACAATCCATAACCCTCAACCCAAAGTTTCAATCAAACCTCTTCAAGTATGTCTACATCACCATCTCAATCGCCAACTAACTAAATAGACTAACCATCCTCACACATTCTCATTTACTGCATCCTCACTAGTTATTCGAAACACGGGAAATTTCGTACAAAGCACCGCAGTGAATTGATCTCTTTAGTCCTAAAAACACTCGCGACAACTGGTATCAAACGCGATTGAAACTGTGAAGACGCTTAAATGAAATACGCAACAAAACGGAGCTAAGCCAAAATGTAAAAAGGTTTTTCACTTCGTTGCGTAGACGGGGCAGCCGTCTGGGTTACATTGGGTGTTACAATGTTACCCGATAGACCTGTAACTGGGAATTGATACAATGCGCAACAGCAGCGTAGGCTGGATCGATAAAGGATTCACTGTGTCCAAGCCCATTGAAGTATTTGTATTACTTGGTTTTTGTACGGACTTCGAGGACCATCTCCTCCAAACCTGGAGTCCCGAGCCATATCATTGCTTCCGTAGATACGCCAGTCGCCTTCGATATTCGATTAAGAATTACTTAGAAGTACAAAATTTGTTATCAACATTATCTCCTCCCATAAATCACTTATTATAGAACTTATTCTCGCCGCGTACATACGTTATGATTGGCGTTGATCAAAACCCTCGATGAGATGAAAATCACTAAGGTAGCTGTTGATAAGCAGTATATTTACTGCTAGCTTTTAATTGATGAACATCGTGAACGTTGACGATTATTACACATCATCTTAATAAAACATTCAATATAATAAGATAAACACAACAATGGTGATTTGGAAGAAAATGATTCCAGATGTCTTTCACAGGACTGTTGCACTGCATCTGGCAGAGCAGTGTCCACACGGGGCGGGGGTAATCAGGGTAACTTCTTCATGTCCGGACCCACTATTGCAATCTATTCGGATGAGTAGAAATATGTCATATGGGAGCAAATGACTTCGTATTTCTTTGTCCAGGATATTACATGGGAAATGGTAGCAACTTTAAATTAAATGTACTTTTTAAACGCCTTAGTATTCCTTAGACAAGTCAGTTAACATGTGCAGAGACGAGAGTTAACCCCATGTAGTGTGACATTGATTACAGAATTTGATGAGTCGCTTGTTATTCGAGTCTCGGCGAGTAAATTTTATGATATACAACAAAAACTGTGTCGCACCTGTTGCACCACATCCAAGATTCTACCACATCCAAGCTTCTACCACCTCCAAGCTTCTACCACATCCAAGCTTCTACCGCATCCAAGCTTCTACCGCATCCAAGCTTCTACCACATCCAAGCTTCTAACGCATCCAAGCTTCTACCAAATCCAAGCTTCTACTATTGAACTCCTTCAAAAATGTTGTCACGTGACATTACAAAGGCCCGTGATCATACTTAAACAATAAAAAGGTTTGTTACGTAAGTATCCAGTTCTATGTACGTTGGTTTGCCAAGACATAGGTGGCATTTTGTGACTTTAAAGTAAACGATGTTTTGAATATGTGGTCGGGAAGTTTATATTTGTGAGAATTAGGTCGCGCCACCCATATGCAGTTCGGGAAACGATTTCTGCGTAGGCGCACAGTTGTACGACCAACGGTTTGGTTCTGGACTTAAGGAAGTTGAATTTGATTCAATTGCCCAAATTAATGGGGCAATCGTCAATATGGCGGATCACCCTCGCTTAGATACACTGTGCATACTGAAGACTTTTGGTCACGTGATAGTGCAATTGAGCGAAAATCATTTGCTCGACTTCATTCGAGTGTAGCAGACATTTGAAGAGCAAGCGATATGCAAATTAAGAAGCACATTGGCATGTATCATCGCCTTAATTCCGAACTAACTTAACTTTGTAGACGTTTTAGTACCTTGTTACTCGACATGATATAAATAATGCATACTACAGTGCAGAGGTGTAATTGATTTGATGCAATGTAATGTAAAGTAACGTTTTGTAAATTGCATAGCGTTTCATTCTCTGGCTCCTATACTTTACTTTATTTAATGGTATTATCGTAGACGTTAGCTGGAACTTTGAGTTGAGAATGAGACAGCTGTTAGCATATCTGCAGCCATTGAGATAGTTGTAAATTGTGGTATTCAAGGTCTGATGATGGAAAATTCAATGTAACGTACAGTGTACTCTAAGTGCATTCTGATCTTTTGACTGGCAAGCAATACATGTATTGCCATCTCAAATGCTTAATCGCGACAACTCAATAGATTAGTTGGCTCTTTTAGATTGAGGTGCCACAAATTATATGATTTTTACATTTTACAGCGATAACAATGCGATATTGACTATGGTATGAACTGCTAATGTGAAATCATTAACAATAGTCGTCCTCTGTAACTGAGTATACAGGGCATGAACATGAGGCATGACTCTGCTAAAATTTGCAAGCATAGACATAAAATGACTAGTGAAGTAAACCACTAACTTCTGAAACACCATCATGGCCTCAGGTCTGCTCTTAGTGCCTAAGTAAATGATTTTCCTTATTTTATATATGAACGCTAGATGTCTTTAACTTCATTTCGACGAGCTAACTTCAACTCTTGCAAGTTTGAAAATATATTTTGAAGTTATTGGCGTGTCTGAAACATGAAATTCTTTTGATAATCCTATAAGAACAAGTGTTCAAATTGCTGGATATGATTATTTTCCATTCAAATCGAACAGTCAAATGGCGGTGTTGCACTGTATGTTAAGTCAGGACTTAAATCAATTCCTAGGCCAGATCTAAGGAAGGAAGATGTTAATTTTGAAACAGTATGGTTTGAAGTTGAGAATAATCTTGGTAAAAATTATCTTCTGTTGTGCCTATTTTGTGCAACTTTTACTGAGTATCTGCAAGTAACTTTGTCTACTCCATCTGTATTAAACAAAAAGGTTTTCATCCTTGGAGATTTCGTATCGACCTTCTTTATTATAAATCTCACACTCCAATTGCAAGTTATGTCAATTTTTTATTTTTTAAGCAATTTCTTCCATATTTCATCCATCCTTCTAGAGTTTCTGGAAATTCTTTTACCCTCATTGACAATGTCTTTCTTAATATTTCAGAAACTGATTCAATTAGTGCAACATTCTGACACAAGATAACTGATCTCTTTCCTCAATTCCTAATTTTAAAGCATGCAGGCATATCTTATAAATTATTTTCATACTATCAACATGATGTTTCTAACCTCATTGAAGAAAATCTCATCAATGACTTTGCAAATCTTGACTCCTCTAATTTGAATGATAGCAATTTTGATGTGAATGCTAGGTTCAATAGGTTCCGTTTCAGTCTAGATGAAGTTGTCAAAACCCATGCTCCTCTGAAGAAGCTTACAAAGGGTGATATCAAATTCAGGAATAAGCCATGGATAAATAGGAGAATAAAGAAGATGATGGTTATCAGAGATCAGTTGTTTAAAAGGCTTCAAGATAGTAATGACACATCTCTTAGAGATCTATACTAAAAGTTTAGGAATCGAGTAGCAAATTCTTTGAAAGCAAGTGAAACTAGCTACTACAATTACTTTCAAAAGAACAGCAACATTACGAAACAACTATGGTCATGGATTAAATCAGTTGTTGATATTAGAAAATCAAGCAAAATAAGTTTCATTGGCAAGGTCAAGGATTCAGCTGGCAACTGATCCAGCTGTTATTGCAAAAATTTTCAATAAGTCTTGCCCATAATATCACTAAAACATTCCAAAAATATTAAGTCACCTATGAACATTACGCGTAGCAGAGTTGGAAATTCTTTCTTTACTACTCCTTCAGCCCCATCTGAAATATTCTGATATAATCTCTCTTCTAAAATTGTGGAAATCTCTTGGGTCTAGATAGCATCCGAATGAAAATCTTGAACTCTCTCGTTCCCTTGATATCTTCTCCACTTTCTCAAATCATAAATAAGTCACTTCAAACTGGAATATTCCCTGACAAGATGAAGTTGACCAAGGGAAGCCCACTTTTTAAGAAAAGTTGTGTGTTGACAGCATCTAATTATAGACCAATTTCTCTCCTTTCTGTCTTAGGTAAAATAACTGAAAAAGTCATGCATGAACACCTATATAAATTTTCAGAGACGTATGAAAGATTATATCCTTCGCAATTTGGATTTCGTGTTAGTTATTCAATACATCATGCCCTGGTAAGTTTAACAGAAGCCATAAAAAATTCACTAGACAACAGGAAATTTAGGTGTGGAATCTTTCTAGATTTTCAGAAAGCATTTGACAGCGTGAATCATGAAATTCTTTTAACTAAACTTGAACACTTGGAATCAGATGAAATACATGGATTGGTTTAAATCTTACCTTTCTGATAGAAAACAATGTTTCAGTTAATGGATCAAACACACGTTGTCTTAGTGTCACTTGTTGAGCCCCACAGAGTTCTGACTTTGGCCCTCTTCTTTTCCTAATATAAATAAATGATTTACCTCTTTCATCCACAGAACTAGCCTTCCATCTATTTGCTGATACAAACATCTACTGTGAATCTGATAATATTTATCAGCTACAAAGAATGGTTAAAAGAACTTTAAATAGTGAAAACATGGCTCGATAAAAACAGATTGTGCTGAAATATGGATAAGACTGATTTCATTATCTTTACATCTCCGCAGCATCGCTTCACTGAAATTGTTGATGTCAAAGTTGGAAATCTTCCTATTAAACAGACACAATATGTCAAATTCCTCGACGTTCTTCTAGATAAAAATCTATCATGGAAATACCACATAACTGAACTATCTAAGAAACTAGCTCGAACGTGTGGCATGTTTTTAAAATAAGACACTTCTTACCCATTAATATTTTGGCCTGTCTGCATAATTCTCTATTTTCACCTTTTCTTCAATATGGTATCTTGGTTTGGGGACTTACCTATAAAACTCATTAAACCAGTATTTTTGTTGCAGAAAAGAGTTGCAAGGGCAATTTCATTTGGAAATTATGCTGCAACATCTTCTGTCTGATATTTTTCGATTAAAATTGCTCAGCTGTGTATGAATGTGTTAATCAACTATCTCCTATCAACTATGTCCATACTTTCTTCGATTCATTGTTAAATGTTCATCAATATGGTACACGGCAAGCTACCAAAGGTGACATTTTCCTAACTCAAAAATTGCCCTCAAATGTCCTTATCTCAGTGCGCCGAGATTTTGGCATTTCATTACTCCAGTATGCCAAAGAGTATAATTTACTCTAAATCGACAATGCCAAGGCGAGATGAAAGCTAACTCCATACCGGAGACCTTTAGGCCTAAGTGCACGGAATGCACCGTGAGTCAGGCAGAGTTTCATGTTCTATCGCATGAGGTTTACAATATCAGAGTTAAGAAGGTAGTGGAGAAGACGTCATTAGAAGTTTCTATAAATTATTAGGCTAAGTATTGTAGATGGGTAATTACGTGTTATCTTTCCAATGAAAGCTGAAATTACATTGCGCATCTTACAAAACTGCTATCAGCATTTTGCAACCAAACATGGAAAATGCAACCAATTTATGAGCGCTAAATTCCTTAGTACTTGTGACTTGTTTTGGAAAAACCGAAGTAATATTTGCATACTTCCGACACATCGGGCAAACATTTTTGAATGGTAAATTTTGTCTGCTAATTCACTGCAAACTGAAATCGGACACGCTTCTTGTACTGGCTTTGGTACTTTTCGTTTTACAGCGAATGCCAAGTATATTTGTTTGTAACTACATGAAATTTTCATTAACTATGTACCATGTACCCATGTGTGTCATGGTGTCCATCCACTCACTTGTAGTTAGCATTTGCGGCAGCAAACAACCGTTATTTCTCTACTATGCACTGTGGTGTATATGAGTTGGATTTGTTTTTGTCACGGCATCAATTTTGCCATCAGGATAAGCATTTCGTTCTTCTCAACAAAATTGTTTTAACTGTAAGTATTCTAGAAGGATTTGACAGCTCCAGTATTCAGTCTTCTAAACAATGAAGCACAAAAAATGCTTTATCACGAATATCACTTCATCGTATCTACTAAACTCATCAAGACTTTAAGCCAATTACGAACAAAATCTCTACCCTTGACCACATGTAATAAAGGTTGCAAAATATTTACATTAATGATCCTTTCTAGCTTAAGAGTCTAGACAGATGAGCTCCTCTTCTTGGACAATACAAATCAGACATATCGCTGCCCGAAAAGTAACTAGCCCAACGAGAAGCCTGGGAGTTCGGTCAGAGAGAGGCAGATTTTGAAATCCCAAGACATACGGAAAATCCCCTTCTTTGCGAGAGAGCTACCTTGGAAACAAATTTACTTCCTAAAATGAGCTCAATAAAATGAATTATCCTATTCCATTTGATGAGAAGTCGAGCTTTATCGTTTAATTACACTGAACTTCGTGTAGGAAGAAAAATACTTCCTGGTTTCAGTTCTGACTTCAGGCTCGTTTCTAATGCGTCAAAATCTTCTGAACTCTTCACAAAAGCCACAACGTATTCGTACATTTTAAAGATAACGTAAACAAAGCGTAAATCTTTTGATAACGTAAACAAAGCGTCATTCTTTTTTGATAACCATTACTGTCCTTGTTGATGACAACTGGCTATCCCTAGATCTCAGTATTCTTATTGGCCTCGTACATTTCTATCCTTCGTCGTTTTCAGCTCTATCCTATACTTTTTCGGGCCCAATGTTCTCTTAATGTCGCAACTGGTATGCTTACCTCCTCATTGATGTTGCATGTCACTATACAAACCACTCACAATTTTGCACTAGCCCCAAACATTTGATGGATTCACTTAAAAGTTGATACACCAACCACAGAAAAAATATTTTGTCTAACTAAAAAACATTAATCAGAAGGTGTGGCAAAACTGACTTAGGGGTTAACAGTGATCCAGCATAACATTCTCCCATCACTTTTAAGATTTTGGTTGCCTACCCAATTTCTACACCCAATAACGGAAAGGGCAGACGCAGAAACTTACCATTTGTGTTTTCTCTACCAAAACGAAACAAACCAAGAGCCCAGATTGAACAATACTTTCTGGTGGACAACACGAACACGACTTTCGTAATTAATGACGTCAAGATATCCTTGCAAAGCAATACTCGTGCGGTATACTTCGCAAAGGATTGAGACGTCCAACAAAACAAGGGTCTTGTTCTTCGCGCTTTTACTTTGCTGACAAAATCTTCCCTAATTAACGGTTAATTACAAAAAGTACAGTTAACATAGATGTACAAAACCCTAATTGAACAGATCATCATTCGTACGGCGATGACACCGAAGCTTCCACGCTGGGCTATACTATATTTATACATTATGTCATGTTGTTATTGGATTCCCTGTTAAGTTATCAAAGTTCGGAACATCAAACAGATCGTACACTCCCTCGCTATCCTCGAGATTAAAGTAGTAATCTTGCTCTCCAGGAGGCGGCGATAGTCGTAACAAAGGTGCGAAAACTAAGAAATTGTAAGAAAAAAAATAGACAAATATTTGATGATAAAATAAAACTGGCTGTGTCTCAATGTATTGCAACACTTGCAATGGACCGATGTTGTTCAAGGTATCATCTACATTCCTTTAAGTGTACTTACACTGACAGGACGTGTTCTGGTGTCATATTCACTACTATTCCATATTCGTAAAATCACAACAGTAGATTTCAGGCAATATTGAAACTGACACCTAACTTCTGCATTTCAGGTAGTTTTCGTCTGTGTGGCAACCAGGTGACCGTTGACACGGCCATCAGGACTCGATGGCTGGACCACGTGGCCCGCAAGCCTCGTAACCGTATCTCTAGGTCAACCTGGCGCAACCCTTAACCACAGGATTGGCGACGTACACGTAATGCAGCGAAGTGTACTTGGGACAGCATCGTCAACAAGGATCTAACCTTCCTGAAACAGACCTACGGTGCAGGCAGCTGGCACAGAAACAGTACATCGATTATACGCTACATATCCGCGGACTGAGTACAATGGCAAAGACTCGTGAGGGGGTAGCCCACATCGGATGTTCACCATCCAGATCTCGTGCCTTAAGTTTCTATTAATGTCCTGGCTTAGAATAGGATACGACGCACCCCGTGCCAAACTCAACTCCATTCCATTTTTAATGTACTGTAACTTACGA
The DNA here is from genome assembly GCA_024741275.1 of Chironex yamaguchii. Classification (NCBI taxonomy): domain Eukaryota; kingdom Metazoa; phylum Cnidaria; class Cubozoa; order Chirodropida; family Chirodropidae; genus Chironex; species Chironex yamaguchii. Next base: position 15,111 of record JANTCA010057903.1, read on the forward strand.
TGATGGAACATAACTAGAGGTAAATCATTTTGCAAACCTTGAGATCAAAATTGTTTGTTTTCGTACTGTACACGTGGATTTAATCAATATCACAAAGGTTATATACGAAATTGACACTAAAAGAAAATATTGGAAAAAAAGTGTGGAAAAAGATAATATTTACAAGTTCTACGAAAATCTATGTAAATCTTAGTAAGAGATCTTCGCTGTGTCTAACCCGCTTAAATAATTCTTATCCTCGTCAATGAGAAGCATTTAATAGCGCCTAGTAGATTAAAGGATTTCTTTGTTTTCAATTCAACATACCACGTCAATTCCAACAATTTTTTTTCAAAACACATTTGTGACCTGTTTCGTTAAAGGTCCCATTTACAGTACTACTGAAAAGATGATGAATGCTAGTGAAAAGATCAAAGATGCCGATAGTTTCTATGACCTAAAAGGATATGTATCAAAGGAAGAAAGAGGAATAAGAAAGAGAAGTAAATAGAAAAGGTATTAAAATAATGCTTTAAAAGACACTCGTGGCACCAGTGTCGCTTTTGTGGTGATGCGAAATCTGGAAAATTAACGATCGAAAATTAGATGTGTTTTAAGACAAATGCCTCAAGACAAGATTACTAAGAAAAAGGTGACAAGAACTGGTAAACACAATATAGCTGCAATTTAATCAGATTGATACCACTTACTATCGGATTGGTAGAAGTCATCCATAGGAGCATCCAGTCCATCTACAGCAAAGACGCAAAAGGGATAACGATTAGTGTATTAAATATCCCAATGCAAAGTTCTAATAGTGCATTGTATGCTCCATAGCAAATTTACTGTCAGAAGATTTTATACACATGATAAATGCCTCAAGTAAAGTTACAATAGAATCTCAAATAAATGAGTTGAAAACTTACATAAAAATTTATGACAAACAAATTCCTTTTCCTCGGTCCTCCTAAGTTAACCATTTATTTGACTGTCACCTCCTTCTCACTGTAACTACCCCTTTGTCATCAAACAATGATTCAAGGCTACTCTGATATATCATTGCATAAAGATCTGTAGGATTTTTTCATCATAAAAGTCCTACAAATCAAGTTCTTTGAACAACCTACTGTAAATTTTCCGTAACCAAAACTTTCTTGAGAATATCCTCCATGAAAGTAGAACCCGTATGATATAGTTAAGCACTTTTGGACAGTTAAGCACTACGTTTGTTTGAGAAGAGCATCAAGGGACATCAAGATTACTATATACTTATATCTTCAAAACTGTCTTAAGTAAAACTGACATCAGGCTTTTTGTCTGACACTGATGATATAGATTCAACACAATACAGTAACAGAAAACACAGCAGAATTCATAGTGTAAGTAAAACCAAATATTGACTTACAAGAAAGCTACAAAGCAACTATTTGTTGAGAAAATTGACAATGGAATGAAAGAACAAGTAACAAGTAAGGTAAGATGATAAGATAATTGCCAAATCGAAGTAGTGGAACAAAAGCATTTTCAGGGATCACTCGTAGCATCAAGCCAAGGATCTATATATATATAATTATGATGAAGATAATATCGAAACGTCAAAATGAAGGTCTATTTTTGAGTTATATATAATCTTATACACTGTTGGTGAGTGTTGGCTTGTTGAGTTAGTATATATATATATAGCTATGTTTGAGTTATATATAAGGACAGCTTATATATCTTAAGGAAGCATTAGGACAGCTTAGAGTAGAAGAAGTATACAGTGTAGTAGGAGCAGATATGACAGCTGGAATTAGTGACATCGTTAGTAAAGAACTAGATAGGATAGGAAGGCAGAATGATATAGATAGGGAAACGTTAAATTATTTACACGTTAGAGAACCTAGACTAGGCAGATTTTATTTACTTCCCAAAATACACAAGGGTCTTAGTGG
>JANTCA010057924.1:5952-17018 GCA_024741275.1 Chironex yamaguchii
GTACCAGGGTTTCCCTTATGACAATTTCCTCACTAGTTGTGATTCCATCAACACATTATTACCAAATATGGGCTGCACTAATAGTTGCCATGGTACCAGGGTTTCCCTTATGGCAATTTCCTGACTAGTTGTGATTCCATGAACACATTATCACCAAATATGGGCTGCACTAATAGTTGCCATGGTATCTGTGTTTTTCTCCACAAAATTTTCTCACTAGCTACTGATGACGGTATTATTATCAAAATTTTCAAAGTGACCCAAAATGGAAGATTTGATCTGGATCAACACCACAAACGAATCAGTTGGATCAACCATGGCTGAATCATTCAAGCAACCAACATGTGGTAAAAATTTCAGAATGATACCTTAAGTTTGAAAGTTTGCAAATCAATCAACCAATAAACAAACCAACTCTAATGAAAACAAAATCTTTCTGACAGAGGTAATAAACTAGACAGTTGCTTACTTCCATGACAATATTCTGAACAAATAAGACGTGATCAAAAATATTTGGCATTCGGATTCTTTTTATCTTACTTCCTAACTACTACTTTGAATACCATTGCTTGTCAGAAGGCTGATAGTTTTAACAAACACCAGAATCAATCCAAGCGCGTAAATCCTCGCTAAGCCAGTATTATTATTATAAAGAATGTACACATCCAGAACTAATGAAATTTTGAGCAAAGTAATTGTTAGAAATAATGTTAGTTAAGTATATATATATTTTTTTTCCCCAGGTGAAAGATTCAAGTAGTCAATTCCAAGTTACCTGTAAGGTGATTGTATTTTAATGTCATAAGGAAATAAATTGAGATTACACATTTAAACAACAGGGGTTTTCACCACCATGATTTGCTTGCAAATCGCTGAAATCTCTGTCATAAGCTAGTTTTGCTTTCACTTTGCCCAGTACTTTATTCTTAACCTTACAACTACCATGGTATGGACTTTGAACAGAAACATGTGTTCGTACTCAGATAAAACATCAACGAAAGGGTTTCTGTTGATTGGATTATTGGGTGATACTTGCAAGCAATCGCCAACATGAAGGCGTGAAACCGGCCTAGATTAACATCACCTGCGTTCCTTTCATGATCTTTTGCGTTGTTGCAATAAAACGTACATGCATGACAGCAAAACGAAGCATTAATCGCGAGTCACCAGACAGCAAGACCAGGTTGAGTAAAATGGACAGTTGTAACGATCGAGGTAACGGCATAAAGGTGTACAGAATACCACAAAAAAACGTTTACATTTTAGCTTTTCACACAAATTTGACCCGTGAAAATTCTGGGTTTGCATACATTTGTATTACATTTCGTATAGATGATAAACACTATCGTAAATACATATGATGACTTCCCCTCTTAGGAATCCCCCTCGTCTTTACCTAACTGGTTGTACCATGCTGGCACACAAGTTGTTGTGCCTCTATTTGATAGCGAGCACTCTAGTCTAAACCTCTATGCGATGCAACGCAAAAACACTTTCAGCCATTATTCAAGATGGCTGATAGTACTAACAAAAATCAAACTAGCTCACGCTTGAGTGTCTTCATATTCAAAACCATTGATAGAAACAGAAAGGATGATAACGTAGAAGTATGCACTCCTTGACAACAAAGATGGATCCATTTTTATCATATAAAGCCTGATGTTAAATTAAGGGCAATTTAGTTTAAGCGATCATCTAAAAATACGAGGATCAATCGTACGTTTCCTATCGTGCCACGGAGTGAACACAGCAATTAAAGAACAGTATGCTTTCGACAAAAAACTTACATAAATTCCTCACATTCGCTGGCACCGGAGAGTTAGTCTACATAATACATTACATACTGTTAATGGGATTATTCTACAATAGTTAACTAGACCTAGTCCCTTTCGTATTGACCAATCACAGTACTAGACAGCCCTTGACACTGCTGTACATTTAGGCGATTTAAAACATAACAAATAGTAGAAGGTCGAAAGACGAGTTTAAAGGAATTGTTATGAATTTTTGAGCTTCTAACGTTTACAAAATATAAAGGAACAAAGAATGTTTCACTCCTTAGGCCCTTACTTTGCTGCACGTACCCTTGATAACATTATGTGGCATACAATTAGTACAAAAAAATTGAAAAAAACCCCAGAAAAACTTCATGCATGAAGATGATTTATACTTATTCAAGCTTAATCGTAGCTACTTTTAGTTAATTCCCTAACCAAATCCTACCCGTGTGTGTGTGTTTTTGTGTAATTGGAAAGCATCTACTAGTGATCCAATGAGTTGATGTATTCAAAGATGACAACTATGAACACAGGAGAACTGTTGAACACGCTTTATGTAAGAAAACAAAGCTACGAAGGACGCGAATCACAACATAACAGGTTAGAGAAGAACTGTTTTTCGATCAATCGAAACAAGAAAAGAGAGCGGTAAGCGACAAGATTATTGATAACATTCGGAGCAGTGTCCTAAGGAGGCAGGTGAGTGCTGAGACAAACAAATCGAAGAGTAGATTAGGGAAGGCTTGTTACGGATAACAGGTTAGATCAAACATGATGTATCCGTTGAAAGATGACGACGAATATCGGTTTTGTGTTGCAAAAGAGAAACATAATCTTGTTTGTCCCTACCTTGCTGATCATTTAACAGCCACCATAGACAAAACTCTTATCTGTATCTTAAGATGAATCCTTATTAGTTCTAAATACTTAGTCCACTTTAATTAAAGATGGGAAAGAAGGGATGCTTTCTGTGACCATCTTACAACCATTCAAATAAATGACTTGAATGGGAGGGCCCAAAATTATAAGATTTCACCATATGTTCCTACAAATGTCCATTATTAACTTTAAAGGTCAATTCCGCCTAACTAAAAGCACCTTTTGTTTACGTTTTAGTACATGACCAATTTCTAAGTATTTTTACAGCTTGAACCAAAATGTCAAAAACGAAGCGATTTAACTTACGATTCAGCAGCAACATTAGGTCTCTGTCCACCATAAGCTGACTTTGCTCTCTAGAAATGAAAAAAAACACAAAAAAACCCCGCACAATTGTTATGTCGTCTTTACAACGAAGATATGCAACAAAACCTGGTGACGGTATATGATAGTAAAATGTATTCAAGAAAGTCCAGTCGACACGTCTTCAATAGTGGTCCATTCATTCATAAATCCCGGGAGGTGTGGAATCACATGCTTGGCCTAACAGTGGCCACCATGACCTCAGTGTAGCACTGCTTTCGGTCCTGAATCATGCCCTAGGAGTAAACCAAGCACTGACCTACTTGAAGTACTTAATAACAGGTTACTCCTTCAATGATACAATATACAGAATCGCAATATCTTTCTATCTTATCAAGTAATCTCTTACCATAAACAAACTGAGATAACCAGAAACAACCTGAGCTAACCATAAACAATCTGAGATAACCATAAACAACCTGAGCTAACCATAAACAACCTAAGATAACGATAAACAACCTGAGCTAACCATAAACAACCTAAGTTAACCATGAACACCTGAGCTAACCATAAACAACCTGAGCTAACCATAAACAACCTGAGCTAACCATAAACAACCTGAGCTTACCATAAACAACCTGAGCTAACCATAAACAGCCTAAGCTAAAACCTGAGATAAACTGAGATAAATAGCCTCAACATTTAACGCATTCCAAAGCAACGTCTGTTTGCATCAACAGATGATATCGAGTATTCCTCTTGTGGCAACACCTCACTTGTCGACTTCACATGTGAAAAAGGATTTCTGAACTTGTGGCAACCATTTTAACACAAGCGTTGTTGATCAAAGGCACAAACCACAGTCTGCATAAGCCCTGTCTAACATTTATAAAACCAATGCAATGTGATTTTGACCTGTTGGCAATATTCGATTTTCTGCTAATATTCGCATCCAAACAAACAACAATTCTAAATAGAGAGAGGAAGAGCGAAGCGTCGTCATCGAAATGAATTCACAACACGTTACTAATTACGTTTACGCGCAATAAAAGATAAACTTCATTGGCTAATCGAACAATGGGAACTCGTGTGTAAAGGTGCGAGTGTGTATTACCTTGCATGCATTCGCCTTTCGCAAATACGCGAATTGCGATTAAAGAGGAAATGCCTTAACAGTTTACATATGCAAACAAATCAGGGAAGAGCAAGACATACAATCTGCAATGTCCTTAAATGTGAATCAAGTACAAGCCATCTTTCTTCGATAATTTCAGCATCTTTATCCACCAGTGGTTCACGAAGTTTCACCATAACTTCAATTTTACCACCGACAGCCTTTCGTCCTCTTTCCGGGTCCATTAACTAGAAAAACCCCACAATTTTGAAAAATGTTAGAGTTTGTAGCAAACAAAAGTGTTAATATCATAGCATTGGGCTCTGATGCAACATGATCTTATGTAAAAAGTGGAGGAAATAAACTGGCAATGTGAGGCAAAGGAACGTACAAGACGAAAAAGGCAATCGGTCCTGTTGTAAATTGTTTTGAATAAAAATGGCTAAAAAGGCTAAGTACTACGCCATTAATAATAATGAACAATTTTATGAAAATGGCAGATGCTGCAATAGTGTGCTGTTGCACCTAAGCACGCTTGTGATAAACCAACAGCATTCTATAGCAATATAAACTAGTTTGAAAAGAACTGGATACAATTTGTTAGCAAGTAAACGTCTTTTCTTCTCGAAATCTGGTAAAAAAGAGGATAGATTGGCCTGAAGATGACAAAAACGAAAAAAATGACGGAACTTTAAACTTGGAATAGACGTGATTTTTGCAGACAGAACAAAGAAACAAATCATTTGGCAAGGTACGAGTCGACGAAATGAAAAATAAACTGTCTAGAGTGCATATTACCAAAAATACACGAAACATAATAAAGAACAAATATACAAGACAATAAAAATTTGATATATAAATAGGATTTAAAGGTCCAGGGAACGAGAGTGTAAAAATGGGCTACGTAGATAAGGATGTGTCTCACTAATTGGTTCCCGTGACATGAAGAGAAGTACGATGCAGGATATTTTTTGGCTTTTGGCAGGTAAAAGGTTTACCCCATCCAAAACTTTAAAGGCATATTATTTAGGTAAGTAACGTCAGGTTACCTCAGGGCGTAATGACCCTGCCCTGCGTAAGTTCCGGGCTCAGTAGGCTTCAGCTGACAATATCTGGTTAGGGCCCCGTGCCAGGGTTACGGCAAAGTCAACGGCAGCACGTTGATGAATAAGGAGAAGAGCGCTTGACAGGTTACGTCATCGTGGTGTACGAAACATGACTAGATCAGATAAGGCGGTCATTTAGGGAGGGTTACGTCCAGCAGTGGACTGCCATAACCTACACAAGTAGATAGACAAGCTGCAGTAAGGGTTCTGTACGATTGTCTATTCCGAAACAAAAGTCGAAATCATTCACAGATGCGAGGGAATTGTAAAGGTTGGGTCTTATCTCAGTACATAGGGCTTATGAGAGTTGTGCTACGTACTTTTGAGTCTTAGGCAATCTGACAGGAAGAGGGAATAGCCGCTTTGTTAGTAATGGATGTAAATTGTAAAGGCTTGTCAGATAACATTTCTAAAAACAACTGTTTCTTACGTCAATACACTCGTGAATCTTGCATTTATTTGCCAGCTTATCTAATTTCAGGTTTGCTTGACCGAGAGCTTTGTCACTTTTAAGGAATCCTCTAAAGACGAAACATCAAAACAAAACAAAATTCAAGTGGTAGAAATATTGCACATCAAGGAAATACCAAGCTACTTTAATTGCCTTACTTACTAAAACTTTCCATACTTTCCTGGTCCTAATTAAGTCATCGCCATGTAGCTTAATATTACCGGTTCTGACACTAGTACTTTACATGTCTGCACACCATTTTGGCTAAACCCCCATCTCTTTGGTAAGAATCCCATATCATTTTCTAAGAAGTGGATGAATTCCTTTGCATGAGTTCATAAGCCATAATTGCAAGTCCCTTTAAATTTAAGTTCCTCTCCTCCTTGATGGAAATGCCTCTCTGGCAATACCTCGTTGCTGACCTTGAATCAATCAATGCAAGACCCAGCTAGTAATTTACTTCGACGGCATGACACTCAAAAATGCACATACAACCACCTGGTAGTATTCAACTGTTAGCTCAACTTTTGTCAGTTAATCCATTCTAAAGATTAAGAATGACCTACGAAATAACTAAACGCTCAGGAAAAAATAACATGCAACAAGCATTTAAACTAGGTGGCAAAGTCAAGTACCCTTTGAGGACGACAAAGTTCTATTAGCGAATGTTCTAGCAGACGGTTGTCCTCATTATGACCGCAACCAACATTATGGACAAAAAAACTCCTAGCAATGTTGTGTGCTGTATCCCAAACTAAAGGTTGATGAGCTGCTCTACATAAGTACCATAAAAAATGTTTAGCAATTTAAACTTTTAAGCTTAATTTTTAATGCTACAAATATATCAAGGGAGACCGTACTCTGCTGTTAATAAAAAGCAACCATGTTGATAATGAGGAATTTCAATCTCCTCTACGGTGCGTAAGTCAAAAAGATACATACAGGAGCATCATAGTCGCCTCTCACGTAGGAATATGCCAATATGTTTTGATACATTGTCGTCACCCACAACCACACATAAACATATGACGTACCTGTAATACATGACGGTGAAGTTCATTCCTTGTCTCTTAAAGACACGTGACATGGCTCTACTTTTTCTGTCAATGTTCACTTTGAAAGTAAAGTTATACTCTAGAACAAAGGACAATGATCTTCATTACGTATGTACTTATGAACAAGGAGAGTGCATGTGCTTCCAATTAAACGAAAAACTAACGCAAGTGACCTCGACTTGGAGTAGGTTGTTTTAAAAAGAATAGAAGTGGAATCTTCAGAGTTGACCTGAAAAGGCCAAAAAGTGGGACAAATGACACTGGGAACTTCCTTCCTATAACATTAGAGCTTGTATCTTTGAAAACATTCCAACTTGATCTACGGAATGTCATTTTTAAAATTCCTTCACAAAGCAACCACACAGAACAAAAAATTCAAAGGGCCTTCCCCTCGAAATTATGATGAAATGTAACAGTCTCCTTAACTTAGCATTCATATAAAGCGAAAAAGATAATCGCAGACACAGGACAAGGCGAAAAACCCGAGAAAAACAAAAATCCCTAAAATAAAACCCCTTGCAAGTCCCCCACCCTGCCATAAAAAACAAATGATAAATTACTCCGGCAAATAATTCCTCTTCTTCTTTCCGATGCCAAAGTGCCACCAGAGCCTCAAACATCTTTTACTTAACCCACGTCTGCGTTTCATGCACTTCTGTCAGACTCTAACATTTTCTTAGCTGATTGCTACTGCAGTTTTGATACCGATGCCAAAACTAGAGCTGTATACACTATTGGCATCTTTGTATCTCCTTAGCATCATTTGTCTAAATCCTCTTCCTTGCACTCTGCCTTTAAATCAACGTAGCTGTCTATCTCCTGCACCAAACCTAACAATTAGTAATCGACCATTTGTTCTATGAAGACAAGCTTTCATACCCACATCTTAATCTATACTCTCTTACCGCCATAATTTCATACAAATAAACAAAAAAAAATATCGAAAGGAAAGTAATTTGACAACTATTGCTTACATACCTGGGTTTATAGTATTTTTAACTGATTCACTGTAACCAGTTTGAGGTGAGTCCTTGTTGAAAAAGATAATACAGCTGGATTTACATGTAAGCAATAAATAAAGAAACAAGAACAAGCCAGACGCAGATTCGTGGCCACGTAACCTGATGCCGGCTGCGAAGCGATACCCTTGATTACACGACATCATGAAACGGCGCAACAAGGGGCCCATGGACGCAAAAAAAGTCGCAAAAGAAAATCACAAAAAACCCACAAAATGGCGCTGATTTGCGGAGAATGTGATGTCTATTCCTGGACCCCATATGTTATTGTCTCCGTAGCTATCAAATTACGACTTTTAAGCAAGCAATCCTTGTGTTCATATGCCAGTGCAATAAACATGAAAAATGACGCAAAACAAGGCACTTCTCTAATGTTTGCCATATAGAAAACAGACATATCTGCATATAGTAAATAATGCTCTCTTTCATGAACAAGATTTCACAATGAAAACATTATACATATCAGCATTACTTTGTACCATATCCTTAATAACCAAATAATAACGTCAAGCAAAAAGAGAAACTATTGATAAACAGGATACTTACACTGGGAAATGGAAATTCGTAGTTGACATAGACAGACATATCTTTTGCTTGATATCCTGAACAGGCAAAACAAATAGGTAGATATACAGACGCTAGCAGCAACCTACAAGTTCTCAATTGATTTCAATTGCTCGGATTTCCTTCAAAGAATGCAACGTTTGGTAAGTTGATTAGTGTGCCCCTGCTCTAGCGGAAACGAAAGAGAAGTGGAACAGACAAAGGAATTCTATCATTTGTATATTTATTGTAACTACTAGCTGTCAGTGCCCGTGCCCCCAGCCCGGTCAAAGTTGATGGATTAGTTGAACTTGTAAATATACAATGAAGCTTGATGACATCATTACCGCATGACCTTTCGCTTTCTTATTCACATACATAAATCCAATCAAAATGTCGCAATATTGTCGACAAAAAAATTGTTATTACTTACCTTGAGGGAGAGGAATATTGATACAACGAAGAATGGTGATTTCAGCTTCCGAATCGCTAAGGTTAGGATGCGATCTACAAAAATAGACACATTGCACATCAAATACATCGATTACTTCAAGTCATGATGGCGATGTTATTTTCGTCTTTAACTTTACGATATTAACAAGCACAGGGTGGTAATATATGCATAATTCACCAGACCCACTGCAGATTAGAGTGGCAGACACAAATTAAAGTCTTGTTAGCTGCGATTGAACCTGCTTTTTGTCAGATATCGGACACCTAACATCCGAATTTGTCTTCTGTCTATGCTGAGCGGCGCCAGAAGGCAATAATAATCAAGGCCTTTAAATTTTCAAACGATTGTCGTTGCAAAAAATATCAGAATGACGTCGTAGCAACTGTAGTTAAGTTTATAATTAGGAAGCGACATTAACTAGTGGACATACATAAAACTACGTTTAGTTGCCAAGCAATGTCTAACGGAATCAAGGCGGAAATGTCACTGAAGTGGTAAACCATAATGGAATTACCCCACGCTTACAGGACGGTTAAAGATGTAATCGTCAATGTCCAATCTACAATGTCTTACTCCTGTTTACCAAAAGTTAACAAATATATTGTCCAACAATTGTTCATATTGTTTAAGTAAGTGATCGTGTAACTTCCGCAGAATTCCCAGTCGACATAGGGAATAGAACTTTCAATAATCGCTCGAAAGGGTCAGACGTTTTAAAGGCCAAATGACCCGTGTAGCGATGACGCAATTTCAAGATGATGTTAAAAAGAACAGTTTTTGATACGGGGTAAAGTAAGCGAAAAAACCCACGCATTTTCTTGTTTTCACTCGTTTTTTTTTATGTTAACTAGACTGCAATACGATCCACCATTTTGACAACAACAGCACTTGTCAAGGGAATTCACTTGCTTCTCTACTTCTAAAAACACACAGCGGAACTTACCGTACAACAGGAAATGACTTGTTTTCGTAATGAAATTTGGGGACTGGCTCGCCATGGGCTCTTGATACCCTCAAAGTATCTAAATCTTGTTGAGAACTCTTTTGTAACGACAAAAAGCTGTAAACATGATGAAAAGTGACGCCATGAGAGTTTATAAAAATATTCTGGAAGCCATTATAGAGTATTACAGAACAGGAGAGATTTATTGTGCTTTTGGTAATTAGGAACAAGCCCTAAATGGAGATTGATGTTAAAATACCACCATAACAATATCATAAGAGGGGAGATGAAAGGGAATGAACAATGCGCAGTCATTTTGTATGCCAAATGGTACGTTCTATGATTATTTATAAAACGACAAATCAACAGACCTATTACCTTTCAAAATCAAGTGTCATGTGTATGTGTTTTGCAAAAATTCTCAAAAAACTGCACCGCCAAATACCTCATAGCAATCTTTTCCTGTGATAACCTTCCACCCAAAAAAAGGTCATAAATCGGTGTCATCGTACACTTTCCTAAGCACATAAACAACAGATGTATCATTGACAGTGACCACAGAGCTTTGTACGTGGCCTTTTGATTCTAAAATGCACACGGTAATAAACTTGTTTCACTGCAAGAAAAAATCTGATTACGGCGAAAGGACTTTTTTCATCAAAGATCAAAGCAGAGGGCAGAGAAACGGCTGGCCTCTTCCTGCGAGATGCGTTAGTTGAGGAATCCGGCTTACCAATACGAATGCCAAGCGTCATTTTGCGATAGTCTACGATGCCCGATATACGATATAAATGAATGTGATGATGTTCTTTACTTTCATGTTCTGAATGCCTTCTTTAGTTGGCAAAATTGTATGTAGTCAACACAATTAACTTACAAGATATAGACAAACGCCGACAACTCAACATAACTTACTTCTGGGCAGTAGTTAAGTCACCGAGTAGTCTATAGTGTTCAGCATTCTTTGTTGAAGTCTGCAGAGAGATTGACAAGGCAACTTCATTTCACATAAAAACGACAGCTAAAAACGTAACTTAGTGAAGCAATTTGGTTATAGCTTTGTGTGAAGCATTTACAACTAAATTGATATCCAATTAAATACAAACAAAAAAGATATTTGTAATCAATATATCAACAAACCGGACGCTTGCTTAAATGACAGCGTGCTCCTGGTAGGCTTATAGTCTGTCGATCACATGTGATGTGTGATTCCCATATCTAGGAATAAATCTTTTCTGGAAGTAGTGTGGCAGCAATTTTTGAATGTCTATCTACAGAGATTCGGAATTGTCGGGGTGTTCCGGGTTTCATGACAAGAAATCTGGGAGCTTCCCTTTACCGTTCTTTCTTGCTAACCATTGCCATTGTCGTCACGCTCAGTAAAAATCCTACCACTATCTCTTGCCGGCAAGACTTGTGTC
>JANTCA010057935.1:0-17017 GCA_024741275.1 Chironex yamaguchii
ATATCGAAACGTCAAATGAAGGTGTATTTTTGAGTTATATATAATTTTATACACTGTTGGTGAGTGTTGGCTTGTTGGTTATGGTAGGATATGCACACTTTGTGCGTCTTCTTATCCCGGTATGTAGTGTTTTATTGGACAGTTGTCAAATGAATTTGGTGAAGATTTTGTACATTCAATCTTAGATTATATGGAATAAGAACCCTAACTATTTCCAGCCTGATCCATTAGCCAAAAGCAATTAATTTCGTATCCTCACTTGCATATGCTTTCTACATACAGTGCTTAAGTTTTGCAAACTTGGTATGTTTCTGTCTAACAAAAGATATTCAGTTTGTTACATTATAGGATGATTACTTTGTTATAAGTTTAATATTAAGGTGTGTATTGTTATTGCTTGATAAGAGATGAGAAAATATAAGCAAGAAGCAATGAAGAAAGGTATCAGCTAGTTCTTTTCAGTTTTTGTCACGTTTTCCTAACTTCGTTAAGTACACGTAAAAATCATACGATGTTTAGGTACAGTGCTTAAAGAGTTCACATGTTTTGAGAGATTGTGCAATAATTTTCACTGTCACAAGCATGTGGTTAATTTACAATTAAAAGGGAATAGGCGGTATTGTAGAAACTATATCCGGAGAAAAGTGTTTGTAATGACCGCTTGGTGATAACTGATAAGTGCTTACTGTTTACGACGCGGTTATTGTCATTGCAATTTAGATTTATCAGTATGTTATACATATGCACCTAAGATGTTTCGTAAGTTGCACCGTGAAAAAATTTAAATCCTTATGCGAAATTACTGCAAACGTGTGGTTTGTCAACAGTAAGTATGTTTTTTTATTTATGACTTTTGTACTGAACACAGTAGGAATTGACTGTTATTGTGAAGTGTTTCAGAAATACCCACATAACGTTTGCCCAATTGGCAAATTAACTTGGTTGAGGAGTACAATTTGTTTCAAACGGCTGCCTTTCAGAGTTTAGGGATTACATACTCCATTGTTTGTTGTTAATGCCTTTGAACATGGATTTTCTTGGGAAGAAAAGAGAAAAGGAGACAACAAGCGACAGAGGACATATAGAGAGGAAAAAATTGGTTCTGGATTATGTTTCGTCATCTACGATTCATGGGTTAGGGAGGATTTACCACGCAAGCAGCAAGATAAAACGTTGTTTGTGGATAACTGCATTTGTAACAATTTGTGTTGTATTTTTGGCCTTCATCACATCCTTGGCTTTCAAATTGCAACAGCCTGAAACTGCCACGAAATTCCAAAGAAGAGAGACAAACGATGTCCAATTTCCAGCCGTCACAGTGTGTAACAACAATCCCAACCGAGTTTCAAAACTTGATAAGTTATTTGCCTACAACTTTAGCAGTCAATACACGATGCATGCTCGTTACTCGATAAGAAATCAGTTAATTTTGGCGAGACTGAATGAAAAGGAACTATACGAACTTGGCCATACAGCTGATAACTTTTTCATACACAATAAATTTTGTGAATACAGTGGTCGAAAGTGCGGTTATCCATTGGATTTTTTTCTTACTACCTCTCCAATGAGAGGAAACTGCTATACATTCAATTTTAACGGTACCTTGCAACAGACAAGAAATGGACGCCATTTTGGTTTGACTCTAACTATGAATATTAACCAGTCTGAATATGAGACGTACTTTCCGCTTTCCAATTTTGGCTCGGGAGTTTTGGTTACTATCCACAATCCAATGGAATTGCCCACAATATATGATAAACAAACCCTACTAGGCCCAGGCCGTTTAAACACCATTACAATCCAAAGAGAGAATATTGAAAGGATTTCTGCACCGTACACGGATGGTTGCCAACAAAGTAAGTCAATGGCCGGCAGTTTGTTTAGGTATACCGTTGGTGCCTGTCGTCTGAGTTGCTATATAGAGATGGAGCATGACTACTGTGGTTTTATTGACCCTATGATGTTACAGGATGCTGAAAAAGTCAAGCATTTAGGAAGAAATATGTCAAAATTTAATCTCCCTACTAAGGAAAGCCAAATGCAGTGTCTCATTGCATTTAGAAATTTGTTTATGAAAGGTGAATTCCGCTGTAAATGCCCTTTGCCATGTAAAGAGAAGGTTTATTCACCCACAGTCGTTCCTGCATTCTGGCCTTCAACTGCCTTTAGATCAGAGTTCATTAAACAATTAAACTATGTCTCAGACGACTATGCTAACTGGACTCAAAAGACAGTGGAGGAAAACATCGTTAGATTGCAAGTCTTCTTTGACGACACGATTGTTACTGACATCAAACAGTATCCTGCTTACGACTACACAACGTTTGTTTCTGATATTGGTGGGCAAGTTGGATTATGGCTTGGTGCTTCCATATTTTCACTCTTTGAGCTTTTGGCCCTTTTACTGGAATACTGTTGTAGCATCACACGTAAGAGACACGGCGCCAAAGTTGAAAATGGCCTAGTATAGACCTGATGTCATGCGTCAGTGTGTATAATTTGTTACATATGACGGTTAAGTTTGAGTATTAAGCTCCAATTAGCATCAGCATGTATATATGTATTAGTATCAGTGTTTTATGGTGCCCGTAGATGTATACTTTAATTGTATATCTAGGAAAATTATGACAAGCAAAAATAGGCGATCTGTGGAGTTTTGGTCACTGCAAGGGAACAAATTAAGGTGTAGACATGCAATAAACACTTGAAAAATATATCTATGACACTAAGAAATTATATTTTTTCCGGTGCACGCATTTCCGAGATAGGAAGATGTTGAATAAGCTGCATAAAATATGTATACCGGGTCATAGTCGCCGGGGGGACCAGGTGGCAATGGCTCCCCCAGTCTTTGGCAAAGTGTTCATTTCCAAAAATTCTCTGTTGACAATTGTCGGCTATAAATACTGTAATTTGTATCTTGCAATTAACTACCAACAGCGTGCCAACGTTTCCAAGCCCCGTTTTGTAACAGTGCTTTTGGTGTTACTAAATGAAGACGGAAATGGTGAACCTAGTTTTTGGCGGACGTTTTGCCACCCCATTTTGCTAAGACCGACTATGGCCCTGATATAGACTTGTTTTGCTGTTACCCAAAATAAGGGTAAGAGGTGAGTGAGATGATCGGCAGATATTTGCGCTCTTCGAGTCCTAGCTTATTTGTATAAATCACACGCCAAAATAGAAAGCTGCCCTTCAAGGACAAAAGTCAGATCGTTATTGACCTAATTTTCTTTAACTTGTCTTGCGTGGTTGATAATTGGTTCCTTGTGGTTTAGTAAGCGTAGTCGCCAGTGCATACAACTGAATACAGGAGTGTTCAATACATTTTTAAAAGTCAGGGTTTGTATTTTGGCCATCCTTGAGCCAAAATTTACAAATGTTAAGAATTTTAAATTTGTTTGGTCAAAGAAATTTTGTGCGACAAAACTGGAAATCTGGCTAATTTCGAGCCAATTTTGAAAAGTTTTAAACTTCTGAATTGTTTTCAGCCTTTAAATGGGTTTAGTCAATGTTCGACCAGTTCCAAACTGGAGCAGATAGACAAGGGTCCTGACATCTATTACAGGAGTCTCTTTGAAAGAGGGCACAGCAGGGTAAAGCAGTTTGTTGCTAGGTAGAGTGAACTATAGTGGAAGGTATATGTTAGAATCAGAAACATATTTTCTTAAAAGAAGTTGTTTAACAGAGTCAAAGCAAGCAATACGTGCTGTTAAGGAGAGCTGTCGCATTACTAAGACCTTGTAGGTCCGAGATGATTGTTATCTTCTTCAAATAGGCGGCAAAGTTGCAAATTTTTTTCTGCTTTAAGAAAACCACTGCCGACCTGCCAACTCTGATCCCTCTTGACTCCACCGTAACATAGAAAGACAAATGGTTGACTTTTGATTTAATGAACCTGGAAATTTGGGAGTAATTATTGGTTCATTATTATAACTGAAACCAAGACTTATGGAAGAGCATTCTGTATTTATTTTGTCTTGACTTAGTCTTAGATTCTATTTTTTATATCAAGGAAGTCGAGGAACAATCTTATCATATAGCACTTCGATTTTAAGAAGTGTTTCAAAGGACTATCAGGATTAGAAGAAATTAGGTCTGTTACAAACCCAAAACGGTAGAAATCAAGAGTTCAGTGCCTATTGAAGAAAAAAGCTGAGCACTTTGTCGACCATTTTGTGGGACTTTAAGATATTTGCATTGATATGGATTTCAGTTGGCTATTGAACTCTCAGATGGAAGGATGATTGTTCAGTCAAAGTAAGGAAACTTGCTCCGTAAGTTTGCAGCTGGCAATTAAATTGACCATAAATCCACAATGCCACCTGTTCTTAAATTTCAATATGACATCGATGTGCTTTCTGTGACAAACAGATGTCGAATATGTCGAGGAAATCATTTATGGACTCCTTTATAGGACTGGACTCCTTAATATCTGCCTGTTTGCTTAATTTACCGCAATACTGATTTATCAACACAATATTTGTAGACTTTGTACCTGGGTTAATGTACTTTGCATTTCAGCACCGTAATCGGCCTTCGAAAAATGGGAGGCGGCGGAAGGAAACGTCTTGTTCGTCAGTTACCTCTTCATTTCGCAATACATAAGCCAAAAGCACTGTTGCAAAGCAGGACATAAAAGCCCGCTAACCCGCAGGAAACGTTGGCACGCGGTCGGTAATTAATTCCATGATACAAAGTTTAGTATTTATTGCTGATAATTGTTAACAGAAAGTTTTTTAAATATTCACTTTGTGAAAACTTGGGGGAGCAATTCCCCCTGACTCCCCGGCGACTACGACCCTACACCTCTACGTTGTAAATTTGTAAAGTTAGCAAAGAAGAGAATGCAGCAGATAAACAGGCCTGGGACTAAGCTGAAAGGAAATTTTGTTACCAAGCCCTTTTAACCATTCGTATCAATGCAATGTTAGTACGGTTTTCTGCAAAACTTGGTCGTCGTACTTTTCGCAAGTTGGGGTTCCTACCTGATCCCCTTGAATGAACCTTTTGCCTAACGAAAGCTTTCACTTGCTTTGGGAAATTTTTTCTCGGTTGACAAAGTGATCTGCAGAAGTGTCTTGTTAAGTTGAAAGTACCTTGATGATGCAATGTCACACTTAAAGATAAAAAGAATAACTGTAAATTGGTATATTTTTTTTCTGTTATTCTGCGCAGAGTTTTCTGCAGTGATTAATCGTTTTACTACAACGTAACTGCTTTTGTCAAAATAGGACGTCTACTTGAATTGGAAACTAACGGTAGCGATAACTAACAGGCGCCATGTTTGCAGTCGCAAAACTCGATGCTGATTTGGTCATGGTCATATCTTCACTTTAGTTCCTCGCATAATACTACTCGCTCTCCTTCTATCTGCAACTAACTGACACCGACCACACCATTTTCCAAACATATACGTTTACAACCGTATATAACTATGGATAGAAATCCAGTCAACGAGACTATAATGGTTGAAGATCTGAACGTATTCCGACCCAAATTATATTGACGTTTTGTAGCTTAGACGTCGGATTTTCGGATTTTTATGATACTCTGGTTTAAAGCTCAGGTGGCCATAATCATAACTTACCTCTCTTGCTCACACTGGAAATCCGTATCCAATTTTATTTGGAACTAGTATATACGGTGATTAGTGGATACCTTGTAAGTGTTAAGACGAGTGAAAATCAAAGAAAGATTATTTGAAATCATCCAGAAGAGAATCGTCAATTTTTGCGGTCGTGTCATTCGCAAAGAAGATCTGCAAAGACAGTTGCTAAATCGAGGGGAAAGGGAGAAGAGGAAGACCCAGGAGGATGTGATCCAATAGCATCAGCCCGTGGGCAGGCCTCTCCTACATCGAGGCAATAAGGAGGACGAGCGACGGAAACGGCTGGTGGATTGTGAGATCAAACCCTCTTGGATAACGGAACCCGATTGGATTGGATTGGATTTCTTACCATTTTCTCACCAATCTGTGATCAATGTCAAAGCCGAACAAATGAGTCTATTACTTAAAATAACTTCTATTTTTATTGGATGTGTGTAATCTCAAGCTAATAGGGAGATTTAGATCCAGTAAAGCACTGGTTAAACGAGCGCAACATTGAATGCAACACTGAATTCAACAGTGTTGCGTTCAATGTTGCACTCGTTTGACATACATGTTGCACGATGTTGCATGGTCGATGCAACGCGATGAAACATGTTGCATGGCTCATGCTACAAAATAAACATGTTCATTCTGTTGCACAACATTCGAACATCGTTGAACAATTTTCCACCGTTCAAATGGTTTAAATGGAAGCTACATCGATCGATGGATTTGTTCCTTGCAGCAAGGAGAATGCAATGGCGTCCACTACCGTGAAGAAAGAAAGGAAAAAGGAAAATGGAATAAAATAAAAGCAAAGTTCTTCCACGTCTACCTTTGACTGTAAACTCATCATCGAAAATATCGAGAATTAAAAGTACAGCCACAACACGTCTTCTCCGCTCGAGTCACATCTTGAAAGAACGGGACTGTGCCTTCAAATCCATGTTTTGGTAAATGTTGCGATCAGTATTGCGCGAACATTTCAAAGGAGCGCAACATGTTGGATGGAATGTTGCATTCAATGTTGCATTCAATGTTACATTCAATGTTGCGTTCGTTTGACCAGAGCTTAAGCGGATCGAGTTTTCAAGTGCACAACTGCTCTACACACTTTATGCGAGAATCACCATAAAAACTCGTACTGACGATAGTTGTTCAGGACGACTTTCTTCAAAAATCTCGTCAGGGACTGAACGAGTTTCGAAAACGGATTTCGAACGTAACCCAAAAGCTCTCACAAGGGGAGGATCATTCTTGTTAAAGTAAAGTTAAGACAGTACTCTTCTTCATTCATACTTGTCAAATCGAATCTTGCACGCAGCCGTTGTCTCCGCTGTTGTCCGCCTCTTCCGTTCAGTAAATCTCGCGGCTGTTGTTAAACCGAAATATCTAAACACTACAATGAATCGGTACCAGTACGCATTCGACTTCCTAACTACGTGGGAGGTACTCGTAACGGATCTAAACCTCCCTGATGTAAAGAGCTCTTCAAAACATATGCACATAGCAACCATCTATTCTACTTTTAAGTCTAGAAGTTACCAGTCTTGCTTCTTTAATTAAAAGTTCACTTACTGCTACCACTTGCCATAAAGGCTTCGCGCTTTTAGGTTGAAAACTCAACGAAAGATTTCTCAATGTGGACGGTGCAGCTGGGCAACAAATAATCCTTTAACATTTTTATTGACATTTGTTTATGTTATTTATCTTGATAATGATAGGAGTGTTTCGGCCGTCTTTGTCAGAATGTTTATCTCTGCTTTAAAGGTGGCAACTTGTTTTTGAGTGAGGCCAGTTAGCATCAAATCTTGTCAGCATGTATTAAATCAAATTTATTTTTATTCACGACTGTGAAATTCGTTTAAAGATGAATATTACAATTAATGTTTGTGATGTTTGTTACTTCCAACTGCTGTTGACTGATACTAGTGTTGGTATCTATAAAGTAAAATAAATTTATAACTTTACCGCGGATGGATAATTATATTTTTCAGAAAAGTAGTAAATGAACTATCTTTTTGTGGCTCAAAACTTGAAAATCGAGTTGAAAATTTGCGATATTGCGCTAAAATGTTTTAGCGAAATGTCGTATATTTTCAAGGCGATTTAAAAGTGGTAAAGTTACAAATTTATTTTGATTTATAGTTACATGCTGGCACACGTCACTACAATTTTGTTGATCGTTTAGTGTTGTTGTCGCCACACATACTACATCTGCGCATATGTCAAATCAACATTTGTGTCAGAATTCCACCAGTTTAGTCTCAATTCAAGTTTTTGCTGACGAACTCAAAGTTAATTACGGTGCTGAGCTCCAAACATCAATCTGAAGTTTTGTTCCGTTGCTAGAAAACGAACAATGTCATTTAGAAGAACAGTCAGAGTTTTATAATTTATATCATGGGAATTAATTTTCAGAAAGCACGCAAGAACTAATTCTCTCGGCCTACTTCGGAAACAAAACACATTATTAAGCCTCAGAGATCTAAATTAACACATTTTGAATAGAATGGAGAAAAGAAACGAAATTAAGTTGGAGTAATAAAGGAAATTGCGTCAGATGACTAAAATAGTTGGTTTTGGAGGTCAACGTTTGTTTTCGTACCATAACTTTTGTGGCTCAAGACTTGAAAATCAAGGCGATTCAAGGTGATTATCATACTTTTACATCGGGTCAGAAGCAAACTTCAATGATGAATCAGTCAAGAAGGCAGAAAAAGTACACCTACAGGAAGAAAAAGTTTCAACGTTTAAAGGAATCTTTTTTTTCTTCATCTACGACTCATGGACTTGGAAGAATTTATCACTCAAAGAGTATCAAAGCACGACTGTTTTGGTTACTTGTATTTTGTACAATGTTAGGATTGCTTACTTCGTCCATCATAACTTTAGTAAAAAAGATCATGAATCCAGAAATTGTTACTGAAGTTAGTTCAATACCTAATGATTTCATGAAATTTCCTGCCATAACTGTTTGCAACTGTAATCCGTTTCGCAGTTCAGCTATTGCTGCTCTCGTGAAGAAGAACAATCCTAGATCGCAAATTAGCGCACTTGAGTCACTGTACAGTTCGACATTAGCAGCGATGAATAGTTCAGAGCTTTATTATATTGGACATCTTCATAACAGTTTCTTCGTCCTTCACCCATATTCTTATTTTGGAAACATCTTACTGAAATATCCTGAAGATTTCCATTTATCGACAAGTTCAGTGCGAGGCAACTGTTACACGATAAATTTTAATGGTACCCTCAGACAATTAAAGCTCGGTCAATTCTTTGGTCTCAGATTAGTGATCAACATTAATCAATCCGAATATGACCCGTACTATTACTTCTCCAACTACGCAGCCGGAGCGATTGTTACTGTTCACAGACCGGGTGAAAATCCCACAGTTTTTGACAGTAGCTTATTGGCTGCACCTGGTCACATCAGCCGGATTTCCGTAAAGCAACAGCGTACCATCCGGGTCTCGTCCAGTTCTGCAACTTGTTACAATAATGAGTTTTTACATGACACAGTCCGGTACACTATCGGTAGTTGCCGATTAAAATGCTTCGTTGAAAAACAAAACCAGACATGTGGATATATAGACCCTATGTTACTTTCTTCCTATCGTATGATCGCTAGTAAAGAGCGAGCTGCGAATTTGAAAGTTCCAACGAAAGCTGGTGAGCGTAAATGCTTATTGGAGTTTGAATCCACATTTCGAGATGGTAGAGTTAAGTGTGCTTGTCCATCGCCTTGTGTACAAAATTCTTATGTTACTTCGCTGTCGTTTGCCATGTGGCCGTCCGGGATATATACAGAAGCTACACTTCAAAGTCTCAAAGCTCTTTCGCCAATCTATTCAAACTGGACAAAACAAACAATATATGAAAATTTACTATTTCTTGAAATATTTTTTGACGATTTCTCCATTTATGAAACCAAACAGAAACTGGCGTACGACAGAAGTAGTTTTATATCAGACTTGGGAGGTCAGTTAGGACTTTGGCTTGGTGGATCAATTTTTTCCCTATTGGAAATAGGAACCTTTTTATTTGAATTAATTTACAGTTGTCTGTTTCCTAAAGTTGGTCCAAAACCTAGCACTTCAAGTAACGAGAGTTGACCTAATTTCATGCCATGGTTACAAAATTAAGACGGATGCTATAGAATCACATATACAAGTGGGAGGCTTCATCTCGCTAAAACCCGTTGTTCAGCTGTCTTGTTTGCCGCAAGAAAGTTATTTATACAATTGAGGAAGAGAAATAGCAGTCAACAGCTCCTTTCTAGATCCATCCTCCCCGCGAAGTCGTCGCAAGGAAACCAAGTCCCCCAGTTTCCGTCCCTTTTTGCTCGAAAGCATCCAGGCATGGCAAGATCCCTTCATGTGGAAACTTCAATAGTTGGTGCTGGCTGTCGGTTTATGACTGCACCTGTGAAACTTCTGACATTCTCGGGTGATATTCAGTTCTCCGTCAATGCGATGTCTTCCAACCTAACAAAAAGGTTTTTCTTCGACTGCCTCTTGTAGTTCTTTTATATGTTTTCTAAAATTGGTCCTGTTGAAACAGAATCCATTCCGAATCAAGTTAAAGCGAATTTACATCGCGGAGTTTTATGAATAACGCTGCATTAATTTCGAAGAACTTTTAAACGCTGTTAAAAAGCAGTGACTGAGGCCCTGTTTACACCGGTACGGATCCAAAAGAGTACGGATCCATTTCGGATCCATAACGGTTTTCTTTAGCGTTCACACTAGATGGGATCCATGTCAGTCTGCGTTTCAGGTCAGAAACTGTGCTTGAACAGATCCACTCAATTACCTCGTTTGAGAGCAACACACTGAAGCCAAGAATTAAAGGTACAGACCATATTCATAAGCAAAGCAAGTATTTTTATCCTATTTAGACGTTGTACAGCCATGACTAAATATTAACAAGTCAAAACTGACGCCGTGGAAACACAAGATTACCTTATTGTAAGAAATTTTCGCGGAATTGATTTTCGCGATTTTGCCCCCAAATCGCGAAATTAAATTCCGCGAAATTGAAGGAAAATTGCCCGATCGCGAAAATAATTTCCGCAAAACTCACAACACTCTTCACCGCGAAAATATATTCCGCGAATTTTTGCGAAGTTTTTGAAAACTTGAATTGACAAATACCTGTTCGAGAAATACCATTGGAACACGGATTCGGACATATACGAACCATATGATGTCTGAATACAGCTATATCTGATGAAGTGAAAATTCTCTTTACAAATCTGGATCGCGAAAATAAATTCCGTGAAATTCAGTGGAAATAGCCCAATTGCGAAAATTAATTCTGCGAAATTTGCCGACTTTGGACCCTTCAAGCGCGAAAATTTTTTCCGCGAAATTTTCTTGCAATAATGTATTTTATATCGGTCTTGAGACGAGAATTTTTTTAATCTCTTATCCGATCCGTTCCTTTATGGATCTGTACCAGCCGCTTACACTGGACCTCAGTTGGAAAGGATGTAAACGGGTACACTTTAAAAGGCGATCGCAAAGTAGTACAGATAGCGGATCTATATCGGTATGGGTGCATCCCTTCCAGTGAGAGCAGAAAGGCTATGCTCATTTTGGTACGAATTCGTTTGAATCTATCCGGTGTCAACTGGGTCTAATACTCAGGATCGAACTATCACTTGAACGCTATCATATGAAGAATTCGTTCTTAGTACTCAACTCGATGTAATGGGATTGCAATTTGTGAAAGTCAAAATGGAGTTAAAATTAGTTCGACAAATTTAGAGTCAAACCTCCAAGTGTAGAAAACAATGGAAATTGAAGCCATCTTGAAACTTCAAAAAGATCCAAAAGAAAAATAATAGTCATAATATTGACGGAGAGTTGTTTGTTTGTAAAGCTCCAACTTAAACGACAATCAGCAGAATAGAGAGTTAGCAGGAAATTGCTAAGCCATGTAGAATGTTGAACGTCTACGACAGTTAAACTCTTCGTGGTGATGCTATTGCCTTACTTTTAAATTGTCCTCTTTAACATTGAATGCAAAAAATGGATACAAGTTTGATGTAATCCAGCAAGTTTATGTAAATGCACAAGTTCGACGTAATCGTTCAAGTTCAGTGTGAACTCATAAGTTCTATGCAAACGTACAAGTTCAGTACAATCGTACAATTTCAATGACAACATGCAGACTCGATGTAAATGTGCAAGTTCTATATTAACGTACAAGTTTAGAGTTACCGTACAAGTTCAGTGTAACCGTATAAGTTCGATGTAAATCCACAAGTTCGATGTAATCGTTCAAGTTCAGTGTAAACTCGTACATTTTGTGTAAACGTATAAGTTCGATATAATCGTACAATTTCGATGAGAACATGCAGACTCGATGTAAATGTGCAAGTTCTATATGAACTTACAAGTTCAGAGTTACCGTACAAGTTTAGTGTAACCGTATAACTTTGATGTAAATGTATAAGTTCGATGCAATCGAATAAGTTCAGTGTAACCGTAAAAGTTCGATGTAAATCCACAAGTTCGATGTAATCGTTCAAGTTCAGTGTAAACTCATAAGTTTTGTGTAAACGTACAAGTTCAGTGTAACCGTATAAGTTCGATATAATCGTGCAATTTCGATGTAAACATGCAAGCTCGTTGTAAATGCACAAGTTCTATATAAATATACTAGTTCAGGGTTACCTTACAAGTTCAGTGTAAATGTACAATTATTATGTAAAGGTAAAAGTTCGATGTAAACATGTACGTTTATCGTAAATATACAAGTTCAATGTAAACATACAACTTCCATGAGAACATGCTTTTCGCAAATAAAAGAAATACATGATACACGAAATTGTTATTTACTTCTTCGCTTAGCAAGATACCTGTTTTTGTTTACAATATGCATTGACGATGCTCGTTTAAGTGGTATTTTTACATAAACCAAAGGAACAGCCTTATGACATTTTTATCGTCGTGGAACGACAATTCTGTTTTGGAAATCGAAATTCGTAAACTCATGACACTCTTCAGTCGTCTTAAAGTTGCTGTTCTACATTCTTTTTGCTCAGAATTAATCAATTACCAGTGATCGACACTAATTTATTGAAGCAACAGGTTGCCGTTTCTAGCTCTTTGTTTTAGACGATTATTGAGTTTGCCCGAAATTTCACATTAAAAAGAACCAAGTTGGCGCCATTGAAATCCGCAAAATTACGTGCAACCAAACATAATTTATTTGGTAAAACTGAAATCAATGTATTTTAACTTCATTTAATAGCCTTATTTTCTGTGTTATGCACTGCATTTGCCCTGCCTGGTTAATGTCAGTAAAGGTCACTATTAACACAGGCTGTAATCAAAGAAATTAAGCGCATAAAATTGCATAATTTTAAAGTCACAAATTTCAAGGTCAACAGAAATGGATTTCATTAACATTTTATGACATTAACATTCTCTTTTGACAAACATTTTTCGCCTCGTGGGGATCTGTGCTTTAGCCAAAGGCTATGTGCGAGATAAGCCCGACAGAAGCCTATGAAAGAGTGGTATTTTTGATAGAAAACGTTCACGTTTATGCCAGCTCAAATGCCGTACTTCATGGACTACATTGTTTGACGATTCCGATAATGTTTCCGTCGAGATGCGTAATGTTTCTTGACGATATACGAGTTTTGATTTCCAATACTTTATAAGAGCAAAAGGTCTAAACGCTGTTGTGTTTTAAGCAAGCATACAAGCATGATTTCAGACACAATACTTCTATTGGCATATCATATACAGACATTGAACAACTCAACATTTAAACACAAAATTGCTATTGTTTATACTATACTTTACATCTACTAGAATAATCTGGAATTATATCAAAAATTGTATCAATAGAAGTTTCCAGAAAATTTTTTAAATTTAGACCAATGTGTTCCTTACTCGAATGCTCTAGTCTCATTCACTTATCCAAGAGGAAACTACCTGAATGTTCTGGAGGTTGCCAGATCTTTTCGGGAGTTTCTGGAAGTTTTCACAGCAGTCGCGACATGACAAGTTATAAATTTGTCGAAATTTAAGTCCAAAGAAAGTTAAATTTTAGTCAACTTTTCGCCTGTTAAGCATTTTTGTCATTTTTGTGTTAAAATAACGAAAGTTAGCATGCACTTAGGATGTTTGAAGAAAATGTCGAGAAAAGGCTAATTTTACGAACTTACTCTTCACGGCCATGTAAAATTATGTAAACTCTATGTAAGTCTATGCAATTTGACGAAAACTTCAGGAGCGACGAAAATTATGGCCGACCAAAAGACACGCGAAAATAAATACTTATTAAAAGTTTAGTTCGATAAAGCTACCTTGATCATGTCCCTCGAAGTCCTAAGAGGTTCCTATTTGTCTAAAGTCTATGAAGGATACTTTTATTCAGGATGAGACAGGAAGAAGGGCGTGTCATTTTTCGGCGAAAATTCTGAGACCTAATGTTTAAAATTATGGGACAAGATGCTCTCAACGTAGTCTGTTTCTTTGTAGCACCTGTACACATTTTACAGACTGGTTGGAAGGATGAGAGAAATCAAGGGCCCTAGAACTATACCATTGTACCTGTTTACGACGGATTAAAAATGTAATATTTTGTGAAAGTGAGGTGGGTGTCCTGTTGCAATTTCACAAGGACGCCATATAACATCGTCTGGAATGTTTAAAAGCATTTCTTCCGCTAGTAAAAGATTTATGAGGAACGTTCAGAACATCACAGAATATGATTTATGTTTCTACGGAACGCCACCGTTTAATTTCGACTGTACTTGAATTTGTTTTCAAACTTTTTATTGCAAAGATGTTCTAAGAGCTCAGACATGTCTGTGAGCCTTTTATTTGAAAGCAAAATGTTTTGAAATAGTCTGAGCACAGAACGCATGTTCTTACACAGTTGGTTATTTCGAATGTAATGCGAAACGGTCGTCACAATTAAGAAAAGAATTCCGGAACATGACCACCGACGGTTTTGTCAATGTATATGTCTATATGTACCAGTCGAAAAAGGTCACTTTAAGTACGGTTTATAAGTCGATATCAGCAAGGGTGGATTTTATACAGTTAAACCCGAAGATCTCCAGCATGGAGTTAGCTTTCCTCTAGGTATAGCGACATTCCGTGCTGGCATTATAAAACGCAAAAATCTCGGCGCAAGCCCTTTTCTGGTCTTGTTTTTTTGATGTTTTTTTTAACTTGGTGTCATGCTTTGTGAATGATTACTCTTACCATGAAAGTGCGTGCCTCGTGCGTGAATATTTACACAGAATGCACCCTGGGATATCAGCGGTGTCGATGGATAAAACGAACTCCTTCGTTAGTGCCTAATGCCTACCTTGTCTAGTATTGCATCGGAAAAAAACTCCAACACAATTTCCGTCCTTTATCATAAAATACGTCTTCATCCAATTTTTTTGTAGCTTTCTGGCCTAATCTTACCATCATGTGAGTCTGTTGCTAGTACATTAGCGATAGGCAGGCACTACAAGATATGAATAATGTAGGAGATTCCACGCAGCAAACTCAGTTTCCACGATAGCTGAATATCACAAGTAGGAGAAGACATAAGATATTTAAAGGATATCTAACTGGTCAGTACAGATCATGATCTCCGTTTTATCACCAACACCTTGACTGCAAGTGTGATTAACTGTCAAGATCGCACGCGATACCATCCCAAGGAACTAAGGTTCTTGGATAAAGGTAAAGTTTCGTGATCTCACCCAATCTCATCCAATGGTGTTATCTCTTGGGTAGAGCAATGAAACTTTCAGGATCTCACCTGATCTCATCCAATGGTATTATCTTTTCGATAAAACTAGATAACGGACAGGATCTCACCCAGTCTCATCACAAGGAGAGGCCGGTAATCTTCAATAATTTAAGAAACAGTGGGTCATGATAAACGTAGTGAAATAAATGCGTGCCAAAAGTCATTATCTATATATTTATTGACATGATTGGTGGCGAGGCAGGTCTTCATTACACAGTTTCAAAACTGCTTTAATTTTTCTTTAAGTCTTGCAGACTAAAAATTATCTGGTAGCCTGCGGATTTAAGGCCACGTTAAATGCATAACGTCAGAATAGGCGCTGGCGGCATTTAAGAGAGAAAATACTCTATTTGAAGGGTAGTCTATGCTCATTCCTACTGTGAAGACGTTTCATTTTCAGCAGAAAGGCAAAAACTCTTTTTCACTTCGTTCAAATTACGGATTTCGCATGAAATCTTTATCTGGAAGGCTACCGAAAGACTTTCAATTAAGTATCTTTATTCCATTCCTTAAACGCTTGGTATCGAAATTTGGAACTGAGACAAACCGCGATTTGTTGACCAGGAACGCACTCAAAATAAGGTGTAGATCTGCCCCTTTATCTATTGAATAGGAAATCTCTTAGTTGTCATGTATGATTTATTAAGGAACGATTTCATCAATCTGACCATCTGCTACATACTTAAACGAATGAATTACAATCCTCTAAGCAAAAAAACGTGAGCATGACACACAGAATTACATGTAATCGTAACTACACATGCGGGGTTGAGGTGAATAGGGAGGGGCAAATTTTATGTTGATTTGTATAGTACTATACACAGTGAGAAAGACCGCCTTTAATTAGCCTGAGACACTGCACCAACACCTTAACGGTATTGACCAATCTTAACTTTGCGTCTCAGGATTCTAAATAGTTATTTTTTACATTGCAAAAAATAATGATCTTTAAACCAGCAACTGCGTGACGTAAATGATTCTTAATTGGCTTGAACGCGCCTATGTTGAGACCTATCTGTCTGTCAAATAAACTTCTTGAACATTCGTGTTAAATGCTGTTGTCCAATGTCTGTGTCATATACTTTTGTCGAATGTTTCTGTTGATTGATGCTGACGGATGTTTTTGTGAACGATTGTTTCGAACACTCTTGTAAAACGTCATTATGTGTTGAATGATCCGGTCTAATTCTCTTTTCAAATTTCCTTCTTGAACGCTCTTATGAAATATTCGTGTCAAATTCGTTGACGAATGTTCTTGTGGAATATTCTTGTGAAATGCTCTTGTCGAACGAGTGCCTGTCATGTGATGAGATACTCAGTGGAAAACTATACATGTGTCTTGATCATGTAGATTTGGCAACGGCCCTCTTATTTTCTATTCTAAGTCTCAATGTTTATCTTAGGGCTTGATTTTTCAAAGTTACCATTTGTCGTCCTCCGATTTCTAAAAGGTTGCACATGTGTTTTTTTCTTTCTCAAATTAACAACATAACTATCAATGATCTCACAAATGAAGCTTGTAAGTTCAAGTAGAGAAAAAAACGAAGCTCCTATCCACAAACCCAGTTGTCCTCCAAAGTCAGAAGCAAAATTTTCCCACTGGTAATTTGGAGACTTTTTAGTTCGCAGAATGGAAAAATC
>JANTCA010057946.1:0-17015 GCA_024741275.1 Chironex yamaguchii
ACATTCAAAGTCCTTGGTATCACGAGACGAAACCCAGCGGTGGGTAAGGGGAAATTCATTAATTTTTCTGTGTTTCTTTTTTATATATATATATGCATGTGTTCATGCATTCAAAGAAAAACATGTATAATATATGTATATATATATATGTATATATATGTATTTATTAATTTATTGTGAAGCATTAACACAATAGCTTTGTTGAGAGCTAATGGAGGGGAATCGATCTCCCAACCAACTGTCTCAGAAGCCATCTCTCTTTGCGACAGAAAGGTTTGGAGGTGGACATTTCCAAGTCCTTTGTATGACTAAGAGGGAATTTCTTGTGTATTTTTTGAAATTCTCAACTGTACCATAAAGTAAAATTATTTTGAAAGCAGAATTAACAAGTAGAATAGCAGTCGTCTTTCAATTGTACCAATGTCGTCGTTTATGAAAAGGGAAAAATTAAGAATACATATTGAGGGTGTTTCCGAATCGTACCATCTTATCCGAAAAGAAAATTTGGTGGTGCTCTTCAGGATCAGTCAACCTTCAACTCACTCAGTCATTGACTACCTTTGCTGCTAATTCCATTTCTATAGTAACAAATTTACTCTATGTATGGACATAATCCTTCCTATGAAATAGTTTATCTCACGCTGTTTACTCTATCGGTATTATTTTCGTTGTTTCGCGGTCCGGAAAATATTTTATTTTTCGGTCGGAAAATGTTAGTCACTTTTGTTCTGTCAAAACATTCCTAGTCGTGACCTGTTTGGAGTTCTTTAACTTATTTACAGTTTTTCCGTCTTAGAGTATTAAAACTATTTAAAGGGTTTCAGTGGCATCAGGTTGGACTTAAAAAAAGATTACGAAAATGCAAAAAGCCAGAATCAAAATATTAACAAAATGCGTAGGTGGTTTGTCAGTGATTCTATTTGCGAGAAATTTGATGATCACGAACGTGAAATATAGGTGTTGGATTGAACATAACACAATAAATGACTAACACTAATAACAGTTCCATAATTGAAGTAGGGTTTTGAAACAGGCTCAATGACATGGGTAAAAGCTATAGAAAAAGAATGTACATCATATATGACATTTCATTTTGCCATATTATTATATATCGTGCTACACTTTGTGATATTAAGTAATTTTTTATGGCAGTGGACATGTGCTGTCTCTTGCAGCCATGCAGTGGAGAAGTAAGTCATCTCCCTGCTTATACTGGACTCGTGTAGTATCTTTAGCAGAAACCAAGAGTCAGATGATCCCAGACAAACACTAAAGAAAAAAACACAGGGTGAGATGCAAAAGTAGCACCAGTTCTGCTTCACTGCTGTAATAGCGGAATAGGTATCAGTAAGCTGGCTGATAATTACCTTGATAAAACTTGATACTTTACCGCCCTTTTGAAGGCGATAACGATCCATCTACCGATTTCCAGCCTACCAGGTATTGCTCACATAGCCAAAACTATTGACAGTTCTGCAGAACCTGCAGCTTATCTGATGCTAGCTGTAATCCTTGCAATCGGCTCAATGCTATCACTTCAGCACAGAGGGGGATCCTTGTAGTAAGCAGGCTTTGCTCTCCAACAATATCTGGGAGTTCGGCGCTGCCGACTGCTGTCTGATGGCTGGTATTCTTTATTTAGAGTAAAGGAGGATTTCTTGTTCTGCAGTAAGTGAACAGCCATATTTCGGTTGGCTTCCTCGCCACAATTCTTAGACGGCCATAGGAAAACAAGGTTATACAAGTTAACTCCACTGCCGAAAAAAGGAGACCTTTCTAAACGGCACGATACTTTAAGATTTGGAGTTTAAAAGACGCTTCACTTTGACTCAACGTTTGAGGCAACGTTTTAGCTGTAAGTAAGAGTACTTTCAACAACGTTTGTAACTTGTTTAGAAGTCGAGCAGTTCCCAGAGGTGTTTGCAAATATGTTTGTAAAAATGTACCAAGTTTGGTATACATACCAATGCCTTGTTCATATGGCACTTTTTCAACCGAGGAAGTATTTAAAGCAAGTATCTCACCCTTTATTTTGTTATCTTTTGTTACAAGAAAGCAACTGACAGATCACCTGAGAACAGCACTTGTTTTAAAACTTTATAGAAAACGACTGACAGTCCTAGTCTCCAAAAAGGTAACAGAGTTGGTGCAGGGGGCATTAAAACAATTTGCATAAAATGTTGGCACCATGTTGCGAGGCGTGAGGTTCGTTTAATCAGTTTTAGTACAATTTCAAAGTACAAACCCCCCCAAATTTTCCAATAAAGATACGTTCAATATCGCTTTAAGAAAAGTGTTCCAAATATGTCAAGCTTTATTAGTTGTTGCCCCTGTTTGTGTGAAGGAAATGGAGATGAAATTGTGGAAATAGCAAAAGGA
Source organism: Chironex yamaguchii (assembly GCA_024741275.1). Lineage (NCBI taxonomy): Eukaryota > Metazoa > Cnidaria > Cubozoa > Chirodropida > Chirodropidae > Chironex > Chironex yamaguchii. The sequence continues at coordinate 2,380 of JANTCA010057946.1, forward strand.
GGAGAAAAGCCACAATTACTTTTAGGTGAAATAGAAGCAACTGTTGAAAAACTGAAAGTAAGAAAGGTAGTCGGTTTGGATGGAGTACCAGCTGAAGCACTTAAAGCAGGTGGTTTAACTGTTGTAAAGACAATGAAGGTCATGATTGATAAGATATGGGAAACAGGTGTGTGACCAGAAGAGTGGTTAATATTATGGTTAACTCCATTACCAAAAGTACTTGGCATACAAGTATTAAAAAAACCAGGAACATTGGTCTCATCAGTAAAGCGTCAATGATCCCTTTAGAAATTTTAAGACTTAGGTTGCAACACTTCACTTAAACAGAAGTCGGTGACAAACAGTTGAATTTGTATCGGGAAAAAGGACTGTAGATGCTATTCTAAAGTGTGAGAAATCTAATCCTGAACGTTGTAAAGTGAAAGGAAGAAGAAGAGCTTTAGCTGCTTTTTGTCGATTTCTCTTAAGCATTTGATTCCATCTGCCACAACTCTTTGTGGCTAGTTCTCAGAGAATTTGGTGTCCCGCAGCATCTGATTCGGCGTCTCAAGAACTTGTATGATGTAGCAGCTGGTGTGGTCCTGGTTGAAAATCAGAATACAGATCACTTCAGGTATGAAAAAGGGCTACAACTAGGTTGCCTGCTCTCCCCTTTTTTGTTTCACGTTGTGTTGTAGGTAAACATATAACAAGAGCAGTAGAAGCAAAGATGGAAAATATTGGGAAAGTCATTGAAGGCCAAGTGGTTTGAAATGTACGATACGCAGATGATACTACATTAATTGCTGAGACTAAGGATGAATTTAGTCAAATAGTTGAACTACTCAGGAAAGCTAGTCTGGAGCGTACTTGATATTTAATAGTGCAAAGACCACCGGTATAGCATTACATGGTAAATGTTGTGTCGAGAGCGGAGATGTCGAAGACTTTAAGTATCTTGGTTCCTTTATCACTCCATAAGGTGACAGTCTCACAGAGATCAAGGTTCGATTAGGAATAGCAAGACGTGCAACAATTGATTTAGGCAAAGTCTGCAAGACAAAAGTTCCATTAATATGCGCAAGATCAGACTTGCAAAAGCCATGATATAGAGGACAGCACACTATGGATGTAAGACTTGGACACTCAGCAAGAAAGAAGAGGAAATGAGGGAGCCTTTCGAGATCAGGTTATGGATACTACTAAGGACAGGTTGCCACCGGAGAAAGATTAATGTTTATGAAGGAAAAGCAATAGCTGTTCCAGCGGACGAAAGTCTGCTGGAAATGACCGGGAAAAGAAGGGTTAATAAATACAAGCACTGAAAAAGAAGAGCAGACAGCATGGTAACTATAGAGAGAGAATTATGTGCACGGGCAAAAAAGAGAAAGAATGCTTAATGAATGGGTGGATGACATAAGACAATGGAGAGGAAGTATGAGGAATGCCAGAAAATTGGCAGTTATGAGAAACGCCAAAGTTACCCTTGAGGGCTAATGGGAATCTGAATTGAACCTAACTGTTTGTTCATCTCTCAGCTTGTCTCTTGGCGACACAAATTAAAACATCGTGGAACTCAAATATGTCATAAGGTGTGCTCAAAACAAGTCATGAAGGTTTCACTCGCAATGAACTAGTCATAAAATCTCAACTTTTGTAGAAATCTTCATGTGGAAAACCCATTTACGATGACTTCTCTTTTATATTTCATTTAAATTCCAGTTGACCTTGTTGGGTCGCCGGAGACTTTCCCGTTCTGAGTGCTGCTAGTGCTATGATTGTCGTTCGCCATATAACTGTCAGGACTTCATGTCGAGATCAAGGAGACGCAACATGCTGTATTACTGGTCACCAGCACGGGAAAACTGTAAGCTCTAAAGCCATGAGCCTTATGAATTTTGTGACGAACCATTTGTGAATTTTATTGAGTCTATGTACTTATGTTACAACTTATATTTCTCAAACATCGAAGCTGTAAACCTATATTTTCCTTATCTATACTTTATTGAATAGTTACAACATGCTTCTTTGTGTTCTACCATGCGAGACATCACAATCCTTTGTACAAGATTCCAAGGTCCGCACAAGAACAACTTGTTCATTTTTTAGCACACGAAAATTGATGATTGAGACTAGATACTTGCCGTCCTCCTTCAACTGAAGCATACATTGCGATCGGAATGGCAATGCTCTTCCATATAAATGTCCAGTTAGTAGAAGAAACCTGCAAGTCAATAGAATGTCACACTATAGATTTTTGCAGAGAAGCCAAAACAAAGAAAAAAAAATTAATAATCCAGTTTGAGTTATACATTCATAAATCATTGTCCGTAACCGATGTTTACAAAAGATTGTGGTCTTAAACAATAAAAATACAAAAGCCAAATGTTCCAGAACAGCTAGACTCCAGGTAAATACCTACCAAAGATTAAAACTGTGGAACATATGACAGTTTCCTTTCAGGAAAAAACAGTTGACAATTTTAATTAACTTTTGAAAATTACCTTGGTAACTAATAATTTGATACTCTAGCAGACCGATACAACTTTCTATCAGCTATCAAAATTTCAACTCATGGGATTCAAAGAAAATGCATTACTACACACAGTATCGACGTGCCAATAACCAGAACAAAAATTGAACAAGTTTTAAGATATAAAGTAAATATATTACAATATACACCATATAAAGCAAGATAGGTATAAGTAATACACATTGTCTTTCATGGTTGTAGATCTGTGTAGTATAGAAATACTAAATACGTAAAAGTAGAACCAGGAGAACAATACCGAATAGTCTTGATTGACGGTATTTTCTCAGCAATATTCTGTGTGGACAATTGCCTGCTGGCTCAGAATCTACTGATTTGTATACTCCTTAATGAAAATCACAAAAACTTACCCTTTGAAAGCCTACTGGACAAGTGGACAAATTGTGCTCAACACCTTGTACATATCACTGTAACCTTTGGATTCTACATGAACACCACCACTGATGCAAAATAATACTAATTATTCTACTGCATTACATTGCATACGTTTGCACTATATCACATTCTCTTGCATATCTTTGCATTGTATACTTTTTGACTACGTACATCTGGATGCTGATTTAAAATATAATGGATGCTTATTAGAATCTAAAGAACATGAGATTATACTTCATTATGATAATTAATAATCTTTGCTGTTAAATTGCAGAGGAGATAAATTGTCTAAAATGTACAGCAGGGAAGTAATTAGAGAACAGATAGAATTAAGGAGAAGATTTGTAGACGCCTATATTGGTATCTACTTTGGTTTAAAAAACGTTTTGTCTTTGGTAGGTGCTGTGAATGTTGCGGGAACATGGCCAGTCGTCTCTATTCTTTGGCCACTACAAGACGATTACCCTGTTTACTGGATCCGTGAGAAAGCAAACAACAATAATGGAGACACTGTGTTTTTAATTAAACGCTTGCGATATAGATACTTTAGTTACACACAGTGTTTTAACCTACGTTGTTATGTAAATAGTTGAACGTTAATTTTCTTCGAGAAAGTGTAGCGAGGGCGCTTCGTTTAGTATAACATTACTCGCTATGCTGCCGAAAAAGACATATCCTCGAATTAGCTTCCCAAGAACATTATAAACGGATTATCCCAAGAGCGGCTTTGATGTATTCTTGCTTTTTATGTACGGTGATCCACCGAAAGTGGAATGAGGAGAATTTTTCATCTCTTTTATCAAGCTTGGGATATACAGAATTCGCAAAGTAGAAAGTCGTCTAATCGGAACATTTTTGGAACGGTGAAAGTGAATTAAAAGCAGCAAATGACTCTTTAAATGAAAATAAGGTAAATAGATATTGTTTGTTTTACGGTCTAAATAATCTAATTGCTTGTGTGATCCACTCTCTTTTTTGATAGTTCATAGACCAACGAAGATAGCTAGTAGAAAAGCTTGAAAAATTCAGCCAGAGAAAAACAATTCATATTACGACAGTTTGTAACCTTAATCATGTCAAATAGTAAAAGCTTGTTTAAGTGTGATGTAAATAGACTTATTGATCATCCTTTTATAAAATAATTAATGACTCGAATATCTGAACCTGGAGTGTAACAGCATGATCGTTGTTAAGTCCCAGGAGAGTCTCCCTTCCTGAGACTATTTAATTGCGTTCATTTGATGCAAGTATCAAGGAATATCTTCGGTTTAAGTTTTTTTATGAGGTAATATCATCGGTATAAGTTTTTTATCAAGCCTTTCTTTGCATTAGACAGTCTAGACTCTAGTGTCCTATCTTAAACAGGATCAGAATTTTATGCATGTTAATCTGAGTCAATGAATGATTCCGTCTCCCATTTGTGTCATAAGGAAATTTAATACCTTAATCCAAAGCTATACATACTCCGCACAGTTATTCGCTGGACTTTTTCATTGCTTAACTCCTGTCACGTAAGGAATTCAAAATGTTTCAGGGAGTAAAGTTTACTTCTGAAACTGATGGTCCTTGAAGGTCTGCTCAACCGTAGAATAGGGTTCTTTATACCTCCGTGTACTTTGCCATAGTACAAGATCTGCTATTGCGATCTTGTGTTTTCACGATGGGGGAGTTTGGCTTTAAGAGCATTGCGCATAGTTTGCCCACTCTGATATGCCTCCGTCAGATAAGACAGGACTTTCATTTAGGCAGGCACTTTTTTGTTGAGGCAACGAATAAACGCGCTAGAGCTTCAACAATGAAACAGAGTGGTTCTGCTGGTACGTCCCATATTTTTTTCACATCATTCTAATCAAAAAGTTGATATAAAGCTGAGTTCCGCTGCTACCATAGTGAATATTCTGGACTGTTGCAATTCATCAATCAAAAGTATTGTTACAAATATGCTATCGTAATTAACAAAAGCTTATGATGAAAAAATTGAACGGAGTTGTGTTTGTGTCTCATCTTGCCATGCTCCTATGCTTTCTTTTTGTCTCAAAGACTTTAACATTATCCAACATTATCCTTTAGCAAAGCTTGGAGGTTGCTTTTCACTGAGAGCCATGCTCTTACTCAACGTATTTATGTTATTGTTAATGTCCAAAAAGTAGTGATGCAATTTTATAATTTCTATCTTCATGCACCTGGTATGTACTGAGCTCTCAACACACTAAACGTGCTGATTGCACTGAATACAACCAATTTTGATATGTAAACTCCAGTAACGTTGTACATTATCGGCTTTTCCACACAATTGTTTTAGGGATATATTAAATCATTAAGTCAAAGATCTTGATCACCATTGTCCATTAATGTGTAGTGGAAAAGAAGTAAGCAGCTACCGCTCACTCTGACTGACTATCAAGTGAGCTTCTGTTTTTTATCTACCAGATTTACTTATTGTAATAAGATAATTCCTTAAACACCCTTCAGATAACTGAAATCGACGCCTTTGCATTTACGACATGCAAAGGAATGTTAATTGTAACGTTTAGAACCGGCAAGGGCTTCAATTATTGCTTCTTATGTTATTGATTGCCGTAATGTTCACAATCGGATCTTAAAAGTAATTGACTCTGCTTTACTCGGATTTTTAAACGTGTTTGAGTTGCTGTTGAACACATTTATCAAACCTAAAGTGCAGATTTTCTTTCTCAATATGGGGTCTCTAAATGCCCTAAAATGTGGATCCCATTAGGACGTTTATCTTCGTTAGCTTCTATTCCAACAATGAACCATGAGCATTGCCTATCATCTATTCAATTCGCTCGTAAGAAACAAACCGAAAACAATACACAGTAAGTGGTCCCCCCAGCTCTGCCTTGATCTATTGACCCCCTGGTGCGCATACTGCACCGAAGGCAAATGATAACCTTAATGACATTATTTGACTTTTGTTGCTTCGCATCTTTAGCTGCTATCTTCCCATGGATGCTGTTAAATCCGCAGTTAAAAGTACAATATAACTTGGGGTTTTTTTTACAAAAGCCCTAGTACTTCTTTGGAGGATGAAAATGTTTCTCTCCCGGTAACTACAAAATGCGATGCAAGCTTTTCTATCCCTGTTAAGAAGGTACATTTATCTTTTGACTCACGGCTTGTTGATGATTTGTAATTTCCGCCAAATTGTTCTCAAATACAATTTGTCTAATCTGAGATATTTCTGCGCAAGCATTTGCAAAAGACATTTGTCCATGGGATAATTGATTGTCCATCACAATATTTACCATATACTGACATTTCCAATGGTCATGCATAGAAATTACTACTCTGCGTGCTGTTCAGATACATGCGGGCGTAATCCTATACAAAAACTAAAAATAACATTTAAAAGAGCTCATATAAGTATCTGCAAACTGGTTATCGATCATATTTGTAAATAACATCTAACTAAACTAAACGAACAACACACGAGAATAAATGAAGCTAACGGTAAGTTTGTTGTTTTTATACTGAAAGGCTTAAATGATCAGTTGGTTTGTTCAGTGCCAGAGAATGCTGTAAATGATATAGCGAGATGAGTTCACAAGTGTCATTTGCTTTGCTCGATGGACTCACATGAAGTGATTAATGATGCCACTAATCACTCTACCACAACTCAAAGTAGAAACAAACTCAAGGAAATATACGTCATTGTTAAAGCCTCACCTTTGTAAAAATAATCTTATGTGGCAACCTTTCAATTTTTAAGGATTATGTGTTTAGAATACTCTGCTATTTGCCTTGAAATCTGATGCGTTGATATCTTCAGCTGTGTTATCTTACAATGTTCCAATAATAAGAGAGCTTTGCTTTCTGCTATGTTTGTTTACGCACGACTAACAAGCTAACAGTTTGAAGTTCTTTTTATTTATATAGTATAGACACCCAAGTGCTCAATAGATCTATTTATCGTTAATGTAGTCAAATGAGTTGTTATAGTTCTAGTACAGATCTTGATTTTGTATCAACTATCTTTTGAGAGGTTCTTCACCTTTTAACCATAAAATACTATGAACAGTCCATACAAATCTAGATAATTGCTTATCACAAAGCGATTTCTTCAATCAACAGTAACATTTAGCGATTATTTTGTTCCCAGGATTGTAAACTTAATGCCAATACGCCACCCGTTTTACCAACAGGGCAAGAAATTGGCGACTAACATTCAAATTGGATAGGATTAAGTATATATGATTTCACCAAACTCATTGTAAGAGATGTTAATATTTCAAGTGTATATTCACTGTTTTCTGATGATCTCCTTAAAGGGATGTCATTCAGGGCAAGAAACTATCGATCATTGTGAAATGTTTGATGAAGTGTCTTGAAGTCTTTCGGTTTTCAAGAGTCTTGTTTCTACATACAAACTAAAAACAGTAGCGACAGAACTTCACTGACCCGCAATTTATACTATACAACTACTAACATGCTATTGACTATGTAAATTTTCGTATATCTACTTACAATATTTCATTGTTTGATTAATATGGTAAACTGGCAAGTCTATCTGTCTTTTTAAGGTAGAGTATTCATTTAGAGATTGAGTCAACCAATATTAAGTAAATTCTGAGTATTCATAAGAGATTCAACGGTAGTGTTTTGACTGAAGCACTCTTTTGTTTATCGTATCCTGCCAAGAAACCAAAGAATTTAAAATTTCGATTTCGACATTATTTATATGTGCTTATTCGGTACTAGGCAAAACGAAGCAAAATTGTAGGATAGATATGAAAGAAAAGGTCGAAAATTCCAAAATACTTTGGCAAAATAAAGAGAATTTTGTTTGTTTTAAAGCCCTTTATTACATGAGATGTAATAGAGCTGTGTCTCGGTGAACAAATATATAAATTTCAAGGTGTTATCTTCTGTTTTGTTTTTAGGCCTATAAAGTGATTATTTTTGTAACTCTTAATTTTGCTTCTGATGCCTAAGTATGATGTAACGTAGTTCACAATGGATGTACTAAAGAAGTACATAGACAGGTGCTTTTAGATTTTCGTGGTTAAGACGTTTTCTTTTTATTGCTTGTAGGTTCCAATGTCACCTCAAGTCTTTTATCTTGGGCTTTCTAATTCAATGGTTTAGTCTGTTATAACGGAAACCGAATAATTCCATAGTCTAGTTTGACATAATAGTAACATGCATATATTTTCCTTGTCACGTGATAAGCATTTCTCTTATAAAGATGAAACCTTCTTCAACTGTGGTCGACATTACTCCTACGGCCTTGATGTTATTTACATGGGCTTAGTGAGCACCTTACTCTTACGAATAAAATATATTTTACTGCAGTTCAGCAAATTCTAAAAGAAAGCTAAATGAGAGTGTCAGTTACAATGTAGAAAGGTTGATGTGCTGGGTAAGGTTACATTCTACCAAGCGTTCATTGAGAAGAATAATTAATATACAAGAAGGAAAACAAGACAAAGGAGATAAAAATGGGTAACTATTTCCTATTTTAAGTTTCTTAAAAGCAACCATTATAATAATGCAGGCGTTCATTACTGCTACTGTAGATTTCTGGACATCCTAGTGTCCTTTCTAGCCAAATACATTTACTTGTAATTATGTATACCTCTCTTTACATTGATAATATGACTAGCCTTCCAATATGTTTTAACAATTGATAGAGTACAATTTTGTATTGGGTTAAGTACACGATACATTTTAGTCACCATTGTTTACTTTTGTGATTCTCAGACACTGGCGACAGGTGCCCGAGATAAAGTATCTATTGGAAAATTCCTCGCTGACGCCATGTTAGCCACACATGCTCCATCTTTACAATGTGATCATGGCAGTCAGAAAACCATTTCATCAGATATACCGGTGGTAAAGCAGTAAGCCAACCCGTAAAGTTATTCATCTTTCTTGTTTTGCATTTTTATGTCTGCTTCAATTGCTTGCTACTCTTAATCAAAATTGCTCTCACATCCTTCCCTACCACGTAATAAACCTGCAAGATGTATAAACATACACCATATCAATTGCAAGATATTTTTCTTTGTAGTTTGTGAGCGAGAGGTATGTGCGTTTGATTTCCCTTGACTTCCTGTCAATGAAGACACTGTGGTAATGCTCAAGCAATGAGTAATTTTCGTCCGTTAATTGGCTTCTGAGCGCCGTCACACTGATTTTACACAACGAGATTTCTGCTGATAACAAGCGAATGCTCTTCCTTGTGTGCTTTAAAATATCATTGACCTTATTTCCTCGGTGTAAACAGCCTCCATATCCTTACTGTCTATCAAGAGATAGTCCTGAAATAGGCCGTTTACTCTTGTTCTATAATAACACCGTTTTATTTTATAATTTTGACTGCGGTTTGTAATTTATCCTGTTCGTCTAGATGTTGTTTACTGACTTCCAAATTTATTAATCGTAACCTGGTCAAATCCTGAAAATCTTTGCAAAGAATCTCATCTTCACAGTACGGGCACTTCTGTTCATTTTTGCAGTCTGAGTCCAAAACTTGCAAAGATAATCAAAATCATCAAAATATAAAGGTAATCTCAATTTACATTTCAATCTGATTTTCTCGCCAATTATGTATGTTAGCATAGCTTCTTGTTGCTGCTTGTGAGAGAGTCGTGGCACGATTTTAATTCTCAAGCTCTCCCCGATAATGATAAAGGCCAAATGCTACACCAATACACTTTGAACACAGTCAATACTTTGTTATACTTTCGTGGTGTGATTAACTGTAGACTTTACAAAGAACAATTAACACATTCCCTGCCTGAAAAAGTCTGCTCGTAGAACAATGTGTATGTCTACTTTATAACAGCCTTGTTTGAAGTATTTAATGCTTTGTTGATTTGTAACTCGGTGCACGTATGCACAACCAGACGATTTCTTCTCCTAAGACACATATCATAGTAGTTAATATGTGCAAAACGTGGAGGATCCATAGCCTTTCAGCTACGATATGGCACGTGAACTAATGCAGATAGGTAAGCAGTGCTTTTAGTGTAGAGTCGAAAAGTTTGACAATCATTGTTGTTACCTGCTACTACTCTATGAAACACTCTCTTGTTCGTCGCACATTGAGCTTATCCAATATATTTTCCAGAAAGCGACCTAGGCTTTGAAAGGTTCACTTGCTTCTTCATACATTGTAACCCATATTTTGTGGCTTCCAACAATATTTGGAAGCAGTTGATAAAATGTAAGATTTAGATATTGTGCTGGGATAGTTTTGATTACTGAGCTGGGATCGAGGACACCCGAGCATCAAACTAAGGTTTTCTCTTTGTTTACATGCTTTCAAAGATCACAAATATAACTTTACTTTGTTCATTACATACAACTACTCTGTCTACATTTATGTAGACCTAACTTGTTACCGTCCATGAGTTGCAAAGGATTTGTCAAACAATTTGTTATGAAGTAAAGTGTAACGTACTAAGTATTTATAAATTAATAACTGATTAATCAATTTAATCACTAAAACTTAATTTTATCACCGAGGACCAAAACGTGGTTGAATCCTTCGGGGATTTCTGTTTGAAGAGAGCAGCCACGATTTCTAGAAATCGCTATGTTTTGCACGGTTAAAACATGTCACATTTACCTGTTTTGTCATCTTTGTTGAGAAAGTGGAGCAATGCTCGTGTGTTGCACTGATATAGATCAGATTGAATAATTACAGTGGATGACGAGTGACAAAAACGTCCCCGACGCAGATAAGAAGAAATATGTAACTAATATATGCTGGTTGCCTTGATACCACGTAATCTTAAAACTTTACAATAAATAAAGCCCTGGGATATTTATGTTGACAGTATGAACAAACTGTGTTTCCAGGCATTTATTTGTTAGTTCTTGGAAAGTAGGTTAGTGAGAACATTTTCTAAACAGAGTTAAAACATACAGTGCTACCAGTAGGTCAGTTACACGCTGTAGTATTCACAGTACGTCATTAATAAAATGGTGTGGGAGCTAAGAAAACTGAGACAGGCACTACTTCAACTACCAAAACGGCTTAGGACGGAATTCTAACTTGTTTTTGCTCGAACAGTAATACGACTGTGACCAACTGCTGAATGGTGACATCAGTAATAGACAGGTCTATTGTTGGTAGCCCTTGGAATTGCAGGATATCAATGCTTTTGCTTCAGTCTTAATTATGAATATTAAAACAAAATTGTTAATAACACATTTAAATGAATTTCCATACAAGGAACACAAAAATGCTCTTTTCTTGTGTTACTGTATATTTTATCTCTTCATTTGGTTTTGGGATTATTTAAGTTTGAAAGAAAATGCATTTTTCATTCCTATTCCCGCCATTTGACCTAATATAAGTTAAAAGGTTAGTTTTGTGTTTTGAAAGCAGTAATTTGTACTACCATCGCTGAAGGCAGAATAATTTATCCCACAATTTCATGATCATTTTGCCCTTGCCTTGTCTTTGTCCCTCTACTCTTATTTTCCTTCCGCATACAACGTATACAAAGTTAATAGATTCAGTAGCTAATTGCTTTCTGAGGTCAGTCAAACTGTGTGAATTGACCTAAACAGAACTTATTTATCATTTCCTACTCCCCATTTGAATTTTGCATCCGCGATAATTCCCCGTCATATTACTAGGATACAGAAATTATCCGATTATACCATTGCAATTCTTTTAGCGATCACTAATTGACAGTCAAAGATTCTCAAGTTACCCCGCTGATAGCATAAAAGGGCACAGTACTCGGTGATTTTAAACGACTTTTCTATGAAGCTATTAAAACAGCAGGATATGGTCTTTGTCAATCAGAATGCACATTGAACCATTCTCAGCCAAAATCTTTATACTAGCACTATCCATACACATGACAAGCCAGAGGTTTCCTGATCAGATATATGTTAGTTTAACAGTATATTATTTTAAACGGTCAAATTTCCTGAAGCTGATCTTGGTAAAAGCAGTAAGACCCAACCATATCTTCATGGACGTCTGTCGCTTATTTCATTGTTGTTCTTTCTATGTACAAGACAATAACATCCCTCTTGATGTGCGGCAATTGCAAACACTCGCTGACATACAGCTATGATTTTCCTGTTCTATACTGGTGCTATCAACTAAAAAGCAAACATAGATGTAAACTCAATTGTACTTTTTTTTAAAATAACAATCACCGTTATCTTGATGAGCGGCATTATGGGCAGACATTGCCTATAATACATTACTGTTTTTCTACAACTGAAAGCTTTGATAACAAGAATTCATTTACTTTCCTAGACAAATTATTCTTTGTCAATTTCTTTGCTTTATCATTTTGTTCCTTTTTCCCTCCAGGCATCCAAAGGACATATCCTGAATAAAAGAAAGACTTTGGCCTGGACTGTTTACTTTTCAGAAATATGTGGCTTTCTTGAGTGTTAAGCAAACCCTATTAACAACAGCACGTTTCTTTGAAATGCGAGTCAAACCTTCTTTCATATAGAATTGTGCCTTTCATCCATATAGTATTATCAAACAGGTTTCAGAACACGATCCTGTTGTTTTCAAAAATTTCCTTTCGCTGTCGATGTGTATAAACTAGCTATGTTTGCAAGAACGTCGTCAAAAGATCGTTCTTTGAAATAGGTTTGATGCCGGAAAAGCAAAGTTTTCTAGTAGTCACTTTTTTGTTTGTTTGGTGTCAACGAAAAGAAAGCGAATTAGACCTAATCCAAGGAATAAGGTCTAGTTAACAGAGAAAGGACACTGACACGAACAATATTAGTCAATGTAAATCGTCGAGGATCGCTGGGGCTGTGTTTTGATCTTATCGTATTGAGGTTGATTTGAACGGATTTGGCAACGCGTGTTTCAACGGCGACATGCAAGCGAGCAAACGGCAATTTAGTCGCGCAGAGCGAATGAAAGACGCGCCGGCGTTAGACATTAGAGAAACACAACTTTTGCGGAATTTTACGGATGAGTATGGCTTTCCGTTTGGCGTAGGGAAAGATCTTGACACAAATAGAAACGGGGGTTTTAGTGAATCAAGTGAAGACGGACATTCAGCTCAAGGATATGATACATTGTTGGAGGAAACAGCTCGAAATACTGCTCAGAGTGCTGGCAGGCGAGCCAGTGTTTTAGAGAAATTTCGTCGGGCTGGAATGAAAGCCAAAATAGTACGAAGAATGGAAAAAATAATCGAAGATCGCCTCACGGCGAAACAAGTCTTTGATCGATTTGTTCAGAATTCTACACTTCATGGTTTTCGTTTCATCTTTACAAAAACATTTTACATTCGAAGGTTTGCTTGGTTGGTTGTAACATTAACTATGGCAGGTCTGTTTTTTAAGGAGCTACGCGATAGCATTAACTTATACTTCACTCATCCCTTCAGTACAACTTCAACCGTTGAATATGTCAATAGTCTTAAATTTCCTGCTATAAGTATGTGTAACTTAAACGAATTCAAATATTCTGGAATAGTAGGAACAGAGTTGGAGGCACATTTTAGAAATCTTAGCGTGCCACTCGATCGTGATTGGAGAAGTCCAAAAAAGGACATTGCTGGTCCTGTGCTGGCAAAAATTATGATGGATGCCAGTCATAAAATTGAAAATATGATGTTGCAATGCGAATGGATTGCCAGAGATACTGCAGAATATAGGCCAAATGTTTGTGGGCCACAAAATTTTACAACATTTTATGAATTTGATGGGCAAGCATGTGTGACATTTAACTCAGGAAAGGTTGGACATAATCTTCTTCGAGTGAACGAAACTGGCTTAAATCATGCTTTTACGATTCACTTGCATTTGGAAACGCATGAATATCTGCGAGCTGTGGAAGAAGCTGGCATTAGGGTTGTTGTTCACAATCAAGACGAAACTCCATTACATCAATCTGGTTTTGTAGTTCCTCCTGGATTTCACACTTTCGTTGAGATGGGGGTACAAAGGGTAAGTGGTATTCTGTTGTTTGAATCTAAGTAAACAAAATATTTGTTATGACTTGTGCTTCAGCAAGAATACAAAATGCATCAGAAAGAGTGTCTCCTTGAGAGAAAAATGTCATAGTTTAAAACTGATTAAAAAGTACAGACGAGGATTTGGCAACAGCCACTGAACTAAAGCGACAAAACTTCAAATCAGATCACAAGGCTGGTGTTTTCCTTTGAATAACCTAAGTGATTTTAATCACAAACAATTATGCATCTGAACTAAAGCAGTGTTTGAATCAATAATTTACTTGGTAAAGAAAAATGAGATGATTGTACAAAATTTGAAGTCGAGTAATTTAGCGAAAGTCTGACAGTGAGCTTTTCGTTTTTCAGCTGGCTATCGTGCTTATTATAGAAGCTCTAAGATAAGTACGAAAGAAGTGATTTCAGCGTTTCATTGTTATGCGCTGTGAACCATATTTGATATTCTTTAGGTATGAGATACAAAGTTTCCTCTGTTCCTTCACGAAAGCATATAGTAACTAATTCAATAAAACCAGAAAAACGTATACGATCACAGACTGACACCTTGGTCTTTCTTTGTTATCATGATTTTCGAACAAGGATATATGCGGACGTTTGTATACAAAGTAATTAAAGTTAATACGATGATAGCCAGTGAACTAATGACGTTAAAAGCTGTAGGTTCTTAATAAAACCATCTGATACGAATTTGGGACAAGAGGTCAGATATTTGTGTTATCTATCTATCTATCTATCTATCTATCCATCCATCCATCCATCCATCCATCCATCCATCCATCCATCCATCCATC